>JAJEJO010000372.1:989235-1045218 GCA_020662805.1 Glaucomys volans | reverse complement strand
AAAAAATGTAATGAAACAACGTACAGAGGAAGGTGAAAAGATGGAGAAGAAAACAATGAGAATGTTCATAAAATGCCTATCTATGTGTAAATATAATAATTACAACATTTTTATTGTAATAAAAATAAAACATGTCATGAATTTCTTGGACTGAAAAGAATGTGATACATGGACTCCTTTTTTTGTTTGTACTAGGGATCAAACCTGGGACTCACAATAAATGGTATTTTCAGTAAAACAGATTTACAAGGTATACTTTTGAATATTCATACTTTAAATATCTTTATTTTCCAAAAGGGAAAAATCTTCTCAAATTCACACATTTCTTTCAAAGATTGAATGATATCACCATATCTAAAAAGACACATTTTGATATTTAAGGATATCATTGCAGAGAACATATTTCATTAACTTTTAGTTAACATGTATATATTGTTTTCTTTAGTAAATGACAAAGACTAGAAGTTTTAAATTTTAACATGCCATCAAGACCATATCTCTTCGGGTACAATTTAATTTGTCCTCCAGCAGGACAGATTTATTTCTGCTCTATTAAACATTTCAGAAGCAATTTTAATAATTATGAAGTTAAAAAACTTATGTAAAGGGAAAAAATGAAAGACATCTCCAGATATTACTTGTCATCTCTTTAGTAAATCTATATTATTAAATAGACATCAATAGTATAACAAAAACATTTTCTAATCACTTTTTTATATTCTACATACAATGAAATTTTAAATAATTTTTGAGATTAACAAACAACATGAATGCACCCTGATAATTAAAAACAATTAAGACTGGGTCTTTCAAATTCCAATTACATTTTATGAGAAATGTAAAATTGAATAACATCTTTGTGCCTCAGTGCCTCAGATTTATTATCAGAAAATTAGTTCAGAGAAAACCGTGAATTAGTGATAATGTATTAAATGTTTTACAAAATATGATAAAATAAATATTATCCAAAAAAAGATGAAAATGCTTAATCTATTCAGAATTCAGAGACATGAAATTCAAAGAAGAAATCAGAAAAACACTAAAGATTATATTTAATCTTTTTTTTTTTGCTATGTATGGAGTATGTGCAATTAGTCATTTAATGAAAATTGGTTAAATAAGTTAAAATCAGTATGATTAGTCAAATCATTGTAAATATCAGACCAATTTAAATTATTTAACAGGTTAACACATCTGTGTTGAAATCAGTCTATATATATACATACATATGTGTGTGTGTGCAGACTTTGTTACTGCTGTTTAATATTTGAACAAAAATATTAAATACTTTTCAAAACTCAAAAAATTAGACAAAAGATATGAGATAATGATAGAACTACAAACACCTTGTTTTGTATTTTGGATAATTATTTTGGATAATTATGTTTTTTTCAATACTATTTTGAAAACAGGAATCATTCACATTTTTAAAACTATTTCTCATTGTCAAAAATCCATAAGAAGTATGTAATTTGTAATGTTTCTGTTGAGAAAACATTCAATTCATAATTCATATTTTACAGTACAAATAAACATGAAACTTTTTTCAAGGACTGCTTTGGATCTTACACATTGATAGAAAGAATGCTTATTTTTTTGGAAATATTATTCCTATTTAATGTGTAGCTTCCAGAATTTTGTATTTGTGCATGGTCTATTTGAAATACAAATTTAAGGTGCACACTTAGCACCATAAAAGTAGATAAAGGCACATAATCATCTCTTGACAATGATGAAATGCCAGTAGGATTTTGTTGGCTCTAAGCCATCAGGGAGTTCACCTTAATGGAGTTTGCAGGAACTCAGCAGGACTAGATCTCCAAAGACCATTCAATTTAAAACTGATAGAACCCTTGCAAACAGATTTATTCTGTCAAAAGACAAAATAACAATAAATTATTTATAGATTTAATTGGCATTTATTTATAGTGATTTTGCAGAACAGAATGAGAGGTACTATTGGGCAAAGGCAGAATAGTGGATTTTGTAAGTTGCACACAAGGAAACAGAACAATGGAAGTAAAAGTGGTTAACATCAAGTCACCTCAGGTTACTTTCTTGTTTTGCTTTGTTTTTTGTAAGGGTTAATCAAGGGGATATTTTTATTATGCTGACTCAGATAGACTGGATTCTTATTTTTAGGAAAAATTAATTTATTTTTGGATTGATCTGTTTTCTTAGAGTTTCATTTGATTATGTGACATTTAGCATGAGTGACTCAATTTTGTTTTGCTCTGCTCTTTCAGGGCCACACATGGAAGCTGAGTCAAAATAATGACCTCCTGAAATTTTGTTTGATACTTGTTTTCAGGAATATAGTTTTCAGTTTTATACAGAGAAACTTGATTTGTGTATAAAACCACATTGTGGTAGGCAGTTACCTATTTTTCACAGTGAAGAAATATAATTTTTAAAAAACTAAATGAAAATGTTATGGTGAGACTGAAAGTCTATACTCTTTGATCCCTTCCCAGTGTTAGAGTACACCTTGGGTACCATAAGTAAAGCCTGTCAGTACATTAATCGTTAAGTGGCTCTTGCTATGATTCAAAACTACAAACAAACATCATGAGATCTAAAATCATAAGCAAAAGGGGAAATGGGTCAAAACAATCCTAGTTGAATGCAAGTTAAAGAATGGTTAGCTAACATCTAAACAATCATTCTCTGACAGGGTAGATTATCCAGGAAAATGGGAACCAAAAAGAGAGCAATTTTACATTGTATAAGAATTGCCATTTTGTGTTGCCAAACATGCTATGTTAAGCAACTGCTGATGGGTACAGAGATGGGGTGTTCCCAGGGGAGAAGCATTTCCTACATGACATAGTGTCTCAGGATAAAATGGAGTCTGTTTAGTCATTGCCCATATAGCCTGGCCCATAACAAAAATATCTATTTAGTACCTTGAGAATTAAATTAAATGAGTGACTTTAAGAATCATGATATATGGACCCTTTGATTTTTTGTCACCCTCTTAAATGACATGAAAATAAGTTGAAAAATTGTAATCCTCCTAGATGTAGTAATGAAATTATGTATATTCTTATCTTTCCTATAGGTAAAAATATGTATTTTTTTACTTTCCTGTGCAAATTATAAATATTCCCAGAACACAGAAACTGCTTCTTAGGTTGTTGGCAAATGTTATAATTTGTACAGGAGGTGTCCCCAGCAGTTCTTTGTTGATTCAGGAATCTAGTCTCCTTGCATTTTTGTTGACAGTGTCTTCTTCATAAGTCTTCACAATCTTCTGACAAGTTAGGAGTGGCTAAAGGTGTGAATGCAGAATGCATTTAAGAGAAGGTATTGACAGTGTTGAATACCAGTTCTGCTCATGTCCCACTGGCCCAAATTCAGAGTCCATAGTGGGGAACAAGAAAAGCTGGACAATCTAACAACACATGGGAGTTTACATAGCACTATTGGTCTCTGACACCTTATCCTAATTGACAAATAGCAAATATTTGCAAGACCCTGTCACTAAGCTCTGTTCCTAGTGTTTCACATATATTAACCCACTAATCTCCACTTAACTCTATGAAATAAATACTACTTAGCATTCTCATCTACTGACTACAGACAGGTAAATTCACCATAAACACCCCTAGTCTCAGTTCTTAGCTTTGTATTATGCAAACATATTATTCCTCCATATTACAGTGGGTTGCATGCGCTTCTGGGGAGATTCTTCTCCAAGTGGCATTCAGGTTCACTGCCATCTTCCATCCTGTATCCTTGGTCTTGTTCATCTTCAGATCTCTTTCCTTTTTAAACATCAGTGGTGAAGAAAAACAAAATTATGCGTGGGTGGATACTATGTGCCAGATCTGAAAGTGTTGTGGCCACATCTACTCATATTCTACTCATTAGAACAGATTCACCTGGGCTGATGTGAATGTTTAATGAGTTGTGTAATATACTTGGATTCACATTCTGTATCCACAAACAAAAGGAAAACAAACGCAGTGATAAATGTTGGCAGTTGCTGCCATGCTCTCATTTTAAGTAGCAAATCAAGGAAAAGGGCTTAAATGACTTGTTCAAGTTCACATAGCTGGAAAGTGGCAGTAAAGAACTTGAACAACTATAATTTAGTTTCATATTCTGTGAACACTATGTCTTACAATGTAGAAATGTTTAATACATATCCCAAATGAATGATATAGAACACATAAAGATAATTTTACCAAGAATGCAAAAATGAATATTTTTTCTCAATATGCATTTATTAAGTGATTTAACATAAGCCATAATTTTATACAGTCATTATAACATAAAGCACACTTTGGTTATCCTCTTGCTGGTATTTAAAACTACCTTTAGTTATTATGTAGACCCATTTAGTATTTAATTTCTGGGGAGTTTTTTTATAGATATTCAATTTCATATCAGTAAAATTTTTTGCATCAGTTTTAATGATTATCTATGCAGCCTTGCTTCTGTCTCTTTGGCTTTTTATCTTCACTTTTATCTCTTCTAGCAAATACCCTTTAGGTATAGACAAAAAAACTCATAGTTTGTCCTCATTTTTATCTAATTAATTCAAAGAATGTTTAAATAGGGAGAGAAAAAAGATTGAACACTTCCACGTTACCACTGGTGGAAACCAGTTCCTTTTGTGGAGGAAAAGGAAGAAACCTGAACCTGAATGAAGAGTAACTTTCACATGGAATAGAGAATATTTTTAAAGCAACTCATCCATTTGCATTATCTGGCAATGAATCTGCTATACTGTTAATGGTCTGTGAATCTTTAATTACAGATAAATGTTCATGTTAGTATCTGTCCTCAGGGCAAAAATGCAAACACATTATACCACAGGAGAAGCAAAGAAATGAATTTATACTTTAATGAGCTGTGGAGTCTTATTATTCACTTAATATGATATGACACTTTGACTTTGTACTGGAAGCAAACTGGGAATATGAGTTCCAATTTGTATTCGGGGAAATTGTTTACTCTGAAAATTTATCCTATGATTAGTCATTTTTTCTTTCATATCTTGAATACTTCCTTTCATTGCTTTTTCTTTTTTATTTTTAATTAGTTTGAAGTAATTATTTGAAAATTCAACATTAATTTTGCTTTTAATCTTGAGGGAAATTATTCACGGAAACATCTCATGTTAGATTTGCCATTTTACTGTGGCACTGTGGGTTTAGTTATCCATACAGGAAAATGTGGAAGCAGACTTAGTGGCTGACCTACATGATAATGACCTGTCCATCTAATGTAGTAACTTTCATTATGTAGCACTGCCAGATTTAATTGAGCATTTAATTCATAGTTTGTCACTTTGCTGGTTGCCTGATGATTTATATCCAATCTTCATAGAAAGCCAGAAGGCCGTGTTGATTTACTTTTGACAAGAAATTGAATATGTCCAGCAAATATGTTGTTACAATTGTCACTTTTTATTGTTGTTGTTCATGTTCCACATGAGCGATGGAAAAAGAAACAATGTTGGCCAATGAAGTTTTGGTTTGATGAATGAAACTTACATTTAGCTCTATTATACAATGGAAAATTAAATGCTATTTTAGGAGTTATAAATATTAAACTCCCAATCAAAGTGTTATTTATATTAGAAGGTAAAAACAGAATAAATAGTGACAAGTCTACAATACTGACTATTATTTGAAGGTTTTGGGGAAAAAGGAGTGTTTCCTTTACCTGAGACTTACTTGACAACGTATCAGGGACTTACAGCTTCAAATCTAAATTACGTAGTGGGCACTGAGGGAGAAAATCAGTTCTAAGATGCTAAAAGTTAACATACAGATAAGAGTGCATGTAATAAAAAGAAAAAGGTATTATGAGGTATGCAATGTTTTGTACAGTGCATAGGCATCATCCTCTTTAGTTATTATTCTCTAGTTTCAAGGAGAAAGAACACAATGAATTTAAGTATCTTTATTCATTCAGAAAGTATTTATTGACTTCCAGTTTATGGAGACTGCAATAAAATAGAATTTTAGCTGTGATAGAATGGACCCATCCTAATCTTATGTAGCTACGTGAAATTTTAAAAATTCAAAAATATTTATTCTTTTTAAATTTTATTTAAGTCCCAAAAGAGAACTAGAAGGTACTATCAGAAAAAGGTTTGATCTCACATATATGTCAAAGAAAACGTCCATGAGGAAAGGATTATCTTAAAAGTAGCATATTTATTTAATCATGAATGTATAGATAGGTATGAGAAAGAGATTGGTGAGGTGGGGGTCACAAGAGAAGAAAGTTGAAAGAAAGAAAGAAAGAAAGAAAGAAAGAAAGAAAGAAAGAAAGAAAGAAAGAAAAAAAGAAAAGGCAGGAAGGAAGGAAGGAAGGAAGAAAGAAAGAAAGAAAGAAAGGAAGGAAGGAAAGAGAGAGAGAGACAGAGAGGGAAGGGAAGGGGAGGCAGGAAGGCAGGAAGGAAGGAAGAACAGAAAAAGGAAGGAGAGATTTGGAGAAATTATAATACCACTTACCTTTAAAGAGAAAATGCCTTGGACCAGGAAAATATACTTAGTATCTTTTCATGATAGAATTTTATTGATTGAACCATTTAGTTGAAGTGCAGAAAAGAGATTTGTAGACGAAGGTTTTATATATTTGAGTAGGACATCAGTGGTTATGCATAAGATGAGTGAATAAATCTTTGAAATATATTTTGCTTTAGGGATGTTTAAAAGGGATTTTAAATACTGACTTCACCATAAATGCATTTCTAATTTCATACCTACTGTACTTAGGAGATTATGGTTTTCTGGATAGTTGAGCTACCTGCATTTACTTTATAGTCACCCCAAACTAAAAGTCTATTCCAGTTTTTCCTCTTTCCCAAGAATTGTTAAAAAATGTTACATTCATTTTCCTTATTTGAATGATACCTTCAGAAACTGAATATTTTAACTTGTTATATCCATGATCTTTCTTTTTTTAAGTATTTTTTGCTTCCAATTTTGATAAATTCCTAACACTATTATTAGCTCCAACACACACGTCACAATGTAATTATTGATATCATTATTTCAGCACAAATACTTACAAAATGCTATTTTTTCTTTAAAACTTCAATTCTGTTAATTCATTTATGTACAGAATCTTTTGAGTATAAAATATATTTCAACAGTCTAGAAACTTTCTTCATAAAATATGCAAATTAATACAACTGCTTAAATTTATAACATCATTGATTTAAAGAAGATAAATTGAAAACATACAATATATGCTAATACTTTCACCCTTTTACATAAAGATACCATACAAAACATCATCAAAAGAAGAACCTATAGAATTATGTAATAATATAATTAAATCATTAAATTTGAAAAAATTCTAGTAAAGTTTAGCATATAAAAAATGTGTAGACTTAGAAATATTTCAATTTATTCTGTATCTATACTTCATTTTTATTATGCTAAGCTTATTGTCATTTTCTGTCTCTTTTTAAATATTAAACTGAGGATTATTACATGAAATAAATTGTTTATTGTTTACATAAATGAAATATTATAAATTTTGTTGATAATTTCTACTGCAAGATTTCCATACCATTAGTTTGCCTTTGTTTTGTTTTTTTGCTTTCAGTTTACATTTATTGTAAATCTTCCAGTTTCCTACATGGAATGTTAAAACTTTTATAATTTTTTCACATTGTAATGTATAATTTGACACTGTGCATATTTCTTGAAATATCATTCATATTATCTAAGTTCAATACATATTTGGAATGAAAACATCATATTATATTTCAATTAATAATTATTCAAAATTTCCAATTGTTTCATTTTTCAAACCACAGAAATTACTTTATTGTTTGCTATCCAAATTATTAATTAATTTGTATGATTTTTGTATTCTTGGTAATTTTTTTCATTAGTAGTCACAGAATATGACATTTTCCCCCATTAATTTTTAAATTTTTTGATGTGATAATTAGTGTATTAGTACAAAAAAGATTGATTTTGTATGATTGGATTGTTACAAAAATATCTTCCAACATCTACATATGGTTTGCATGCTTTAGTCTTCCTATGTTTATGTGTGTTTATATGATCAAGGGTTTTTTTATGTATCTTTTTAGGTTGCATAATTTATCATTTAGGTTACATGATTTATTGTTTAATAAATGGTCTTCTAGGATGTAGATTAACTGATTACTTCATGGAATTGTAAAATTGTTTTCCTTAGATATTTCAGTTCTATATGTTAATTTATAATAAGGATATTTTAGTAATTTTCAGAGTACACCTTTCAAATTAATAGTTATTTGACATTATGCATTTTTATTGTGGCCTGATGTGAATTTTATTTGCAAACTTTCTATTTTATACATTTTAGAATTTTAAGAGCTGTGTCCAGAGACCCTTTTTCTTATTTTTGCTCTATATTTTTTACCCTTGCTTCCTTTTGAAACAATTCACAGTAAATATTTGAAACACATGTCCATTGGCATTTCATTTACTTAGAATACCCTTTCAATATCATGGATACCTTTCAACTGTATGGTTTATCTTTTATTTTTTAATTTTTGAAAGTGTTTTTTCTATATTAATGAACTCAGTTTTTATCGTATATTACCTTGTGTTTTTCTTTCCTTATCCAATACAATGTGTCTCTCTCTGATATTTTTATCCATGATTTCTTTCATTTTTTAGATGTGATTTTTTTTTTAAGTAAAGACTTCATATTTTACACAATGAGTGGACACTGTTACAAAATGTTGATGGGATGGTTTCTGTTACTCATGCTCTAACTTGAGGATCTTTGCAACAGAAGGGTGCTTTAGATGTAAATTTAATAATAATTTCTTATATTGTTCCTACTTGAACTGCACATTTCTATTCCAAGAATGTCAAAACTCCCAATAGTCTTGTTTTATTTTGTTTTGAAAAAGAATTAAAACTTTTGGATTTCCCCCTATTTGATTCCAGTTTATTCTATCTTTACTTCTCACCACAGGAAATTACAATGCTAGTCCTATCATATATTCTTTTTAGGTCATTCTTAGAGATACTTAGATCAATTTCTTATTTGCTTGATTCTATTTCATAGAATTATTTGAAGTTGATGTTATATGAAAATTTTAACCAAAAGGTGATCATTGTTATGGTACTGCAAAATATTATTTCTTGATCTCTTCCTGCCCCCCAAGTTAGACAATTAGACTATGTTCACTGCTTTTTGTTTATTAAGTGTGCTTGTATGTATGTATGTGTGCACATACATACACCCATATTTTATTGCCATTGTTTGTATGTGTATGTAATTTGTTGCAAACCACATATCACACTAATCATTTTTAATTTAAAATAATATGAAAAGCTGTTTTGAATATTTTTATTCAGAATGTTAAAGACTATTTTTCCAGGTGAAATTCCTGCTACTGGAATATTTAAGGGTTACATTTTCAATACATAGCATCCTTAAAATAATTTATTACATCATATTATACATTTGTAAGTATATTAAGATATTTTAATAGATCATATCATACTTGTATATTGTATGTTAAGCAATTTTATTCCCCCATATATGTATGCTTACCTCTGCCTATGCTGGTTTCTTCATTGATTTGAATGTTCTTCAAAATTTTTAATAATTATTGTAAGGGTTAGATTTAATTCTTGTACATCAAGAATGAATGTTGAAATATCAAATTTTTAAATAATTTATGTAAACTGTCTTATTATTTTTTACTTAAAATCTCTTCAAGTGTAATTTGTACTAGAAACATTTTGATGATTGAATTGATTTTAGTATTAGAATATAACTTTGCTTGATTTATTATTACTTTAATATGCTGTTGTGCTTGAACTTACAAGTAGGATATTTTCTATTTCTTTATTATATTCTTGACAAAATTAGTCATTAATATATGTTCATTTTGAAAAACTCAAATTTACATTATTTTTTCTCTTCTGAATCACTTTAAATGACAACATACATAACTCTTGAACATTTGAAACACTTCAACAAATAAAACTGTCAGATATTGGTTCTATACAATAGATTAATTTTAAATTATGTTCACATTTCAAATCATCAAAACTAGTAATCATTCATTTTACTTATTTATTTATTTATTGCCACTGGGGATTGAACTCAGGGGTGCTTTACCATTGAGTTACATCCCAAGTCCTTTTATTTTATTTATTTATTTTTCAATTTTGATACAGAGTCTTGCTTAGCTGCTGAGTATCTTGCTAAGCTGCTGAGGCTGACTTCAAACTGGTGTCCCTCCCTCTTTAGCCTGAGGATTCACTGGGATTACAGATATGTACCATCATGACAGGCTTACCTTATTGTTTCTTGACAATCTCTATTCTTTAAAGGTTTTGTATCCTCATTTTGTTTCCTGAATATTTATGAATTTGTCTAGACCTGTGGAGCATCTAATTCCTAAGTAACCCTTAGAAAACTTAATATCATTGCCTTATAGTATTTGTTACTTCCAAGGAGAATTAAGGGTCTGACACTTTAATATAGGTTTCCTGATTCTTAAATCAGTAACCTTCCTGGCTGTAACTTTTCTGTAAATAAATTCCTACTGAGCAACTTTATATGACAACCCATGTTCTTGGAACTTAAGACAAGCATGAGAAAGAGGGGGACAATGGTTTTTAATAAATGTATGCTGACTGAAAACAAAACGAGTGAATGGTAAGCATAATTTTATTTAACGGAAGTGATTTAAAAAATCATGCAAGACTGGCAAACTCATGTTTTAGCAGGTGGAGAGAAAAAGTTTCTCCAGAAGGTAATTGCTGTGAATAAAATGAGAAGAAGAATCTGTGCATAAATCAGAAAGATATGTCTCCTAAAGAAGGAACAAGTGCAAAAGCATTGAGATGAATGTGAGGAAGGGGGAACTGAGTGAGGTAAAGTTAACAAGCTTAACAGGAAACCACATCAGACAGATGGTCTGTCAAAACTGCACACTATTCCAACAAATCAGATACAGATCCATTTTCTGATTTAGACAACCTAATCCAGATATTCTATCATAAGACCAACATTCGAAATCAGTTTTGGACTTCATCTATATTTGTCCTGTCTGGCACCTCTTTATTTTGCCTTATTTTGGTAAACATTTCATTTCACCATCATTTCAATAATATTTCTGGAACGTTTCCCTAAGGCACTTACCACCCTGAAGCTTACCAGATAATGCTGGGAGCAGATCAGCCCGTTCTTCCTCGATGTAACCCAGATTGTCTGAAGGAACTTTCCATAAACATCCAGCACAGAGGGGAGGGGTCCCCACATTCCTCTTTATGTGAACATTATTTTGTCCTGTTTGAGATCTCTACACATCCTCTCAGGTCTTTTGAAGAAATGAAGTCATTATTACTGAGATCTTATCTTTTTCTCCCAGATGTCTGTGGGTTCCATACATTCTTTCTGATTCATGATATCTAAAACTTCTCTAAAACCTTTTTGTAGAGAAGATACATTCCAGTTTTTGTTTTTGCATATTAAAAAAATCATCTGTTTTTATTTTTGAATTTAAAATTTCATATTCTGCTTTAATTTGTCCAGCCTCTCTTTTAAAATGTTAAATTTTCTATCAAGGGATCACCTTTCTCGTGTCACCCTAGTTATTCTACGTTTTCACATTTATTTTTCTACAATAAATGTTCTAATAGGAAGGCTCATCTTTTATTTTTTATATTTTTAACATTCCTACTTTAAGGAAAGTATCTTTATTATGCACTTCATATTTGAAATAACTTTATAGACTTGTGTCTCTATGATTTCAACTTTAAAACATTTCAACTTTCTATAAATTTTGTATCTTAAAATATATCAGCTTACAAATTCTGAGTCCTTTTCATAAATTGGGGTAGATAAGCATCCACACTTTGATCCAAAGGTCGTCAGCTGGTGCTGTCTACTTGGATCTTGTTCTAAATAATTAAGGATGGACTCAACCTGCGTGTGATTTGGTCACTTTCTACAGAAACAAAATCTTTGCAATTTAAAGGACGAACTCACACTCTGGAAATCCTGGCTGAGAAACATAGCAGAAAATAACTCTGCAATGTAATACATGAAACTGCAATACAGAGAAATGTTAGAAAATAAGGCAAGCTTTACACCTGCTAAGTTCAACAATTCTCACACCTGTTTTAAAAGATCTGTAGCTGAAACTCTGCCTGTGTGCAAGGAGTATCTCCCCTACATGAAAATTACTCACTTCTCTTTTGAAGACAAGTTTACTACATATAGCATGCTTAAAATTTTCTTAAAGCCCTTATTGTAAATATTAAGACCTGAAACCTACCCTCTGGTCAATAAAAGTGAGGTTAATGTGGTTATTAATTTTATACCTCCTTTTTCTCAAGACTCCTGGACTTCTCACCTACTCGAGTATAGGAATGTCTATGTACTAGGCAGAGATGGTACTCAGATTAACATCAAAATATCATAATTTAAATCATTTTTTAAAACAAGCCTAGCCAAAATATATCTTTAGGAGCAAGAACCAATGAGTCATACCAATGTGACTTCTTGCCAGTCCTAACTTTCAGGCATATTAACCATTTTCGCTTCCTACGTGGCTATCTTAGCCTTCCATGTCTTCTTTCATCTTCAAATGTGTCCAGCCTGTCCTCTTAAAAAAAATTCATTTATCTTACATAGATAGGTCAAACTGGTCATTGTTTTTTCTATCCCAAATATCCATTAGTCCTTGTTGTTTTTCCCTTGTTTACTAATTTCTGAGTTCAGCGATTGTTTTTCTCCTATTGTTTTATGGATTCATTCCACATTTTAATTCTAATGTGGCACCTATTTTTATAGAAGCTTCAATTATGTTTTCCTTTCTACAGCTTTATTTATAATTGACTCTTAAATATATTTTTTATTTATTGACATCACATTTTGCCCACTAAGCTTTTCACTAAGTTGCTTTCACTAAGGGGCCTAGAACTTGTAACCTCTTATCTCAGCCTCTCAACTAGCTAGGATTACAGGTGTGTATCTCCATAACTATCTCCATTTTAACTTTCATGATTATTTATTGGAATTAATAAATGTAGGGTCATATATACCTACTTCTCCTACTTCCTTCAAATCTCACAAAAACTATCTCGGATATGTTTGTGAACACCAGTTTTAGGGCAAGAAAATGTTAATTCTAAATGCAGTATGGTGGCTCAGCAATTTTAGAGAGCTAGCAAAGAAACTGACCTGTGTGCAGTAAAAGGTAAAAAATTGGTGCTTCTGTAGAAAGCCCTGCCTTGTAACTAATCTATTAATTCAATAAACATCTATTAAAAGGTTACTTATTTCAGGTACTCTTATGAGTTGGAGAAGAGCACTAAGACAAAACAGATAAAAATACACATTCTACTTAGAAAATATAAAAAGATATATAAAATGACATCAAATATATTAAATCTTAGTGATAAGTGATAAGAAGAAAATTAATCCAGAAGGAATATATGGTTGGAGCAGATGGCACGTTTCAAAGATATCCACACTATAACATCCATCCCACATGCTACTTTACAACGTGATGCTACTTCCTGACATTAAAAATGTGGTATCTAGGTCACATTGATTTGAATTTTGGTGCACTTTAGACAATTATAACCCAAAGGATACAGTTCAAATGACAGTATGTTGTTCTACAGGTGGGTCTACAATAAAGATTTCACTTTGTCCACTGTTACACCAGATTCTGGAGCTCTGTGCTACCATAGAAGAACTCTAATTGTCCTAAAATTTCTGTCCAGAGAGTAATTCAAAGAAGTGACCTGTATGCCCTAATTTTGACTGAAATCCTGATTGAGGTCCCAGTTAAAGGTCAGGCACGTGATCGAAGATATTACCAAATAATTTTTTCCCCTAGTCATCAAGTTGTCATAGCTATTAATAAACCATTCCTGACTTTCCCTTTCCAAATTCCTGATCCACAGGATCTGTGGGCTTTATTTACCGAATATTGTTTTTATTCCATTATGATTTGGGATGATCTTTTATAATAATGAATAGAAAGTTGACTGTAATGGTTTAGACAGGAAGAGTGACATCTAGGCAAAGTTTGAGTTACCTATTTGATACCCAAGTTGGGTTATCAGCAAAGAGAACATTTGACTCTAAAACTTAGAGGAAAAGTTTCAAGTTCAAGAGCACACTCTAGAAATCCTCCCTTATGAAATGAGGCTCCAAGTCTGTGTTCTAGAAGTTCTTCTTCTACTGTTCTTAGAATCTTTCCCTGAATTCAGAAAGTAAGTTTATTTTTCTGCTTCTACCATCTTTTCTCATTATATCCATGGGATGCTATATTGGATATTTTAAAAATTTCAACATATGTTCTATTTATTTTTACAAATTGAAGGGTTTTTTTCACTGCATTTTTCTTTTCAATTAAATTGAAACTTAATTGAAAATTTTAATTGTTAAGCCAGTGGAAATTGGTAGATATTTTTAAGTGTTTCATACTACTTGACATATTCTCTTGGTCCTAATGACCTGTTTTACATTATCATAAGGTACTTCCCAAAGTCTGCCGTAACTCTTGAGAGCTTCCTACACAAATTACTGTCATTTTATGTGTTCATATAGTCTATTTAGAGCAAGGTCTTATCATTCTGAGGAACGAAAAATTAAGATGAATTCTGAAACACCACAGTGTGTAATATATGCAAATACCTACATTCCATTTCACAGATCACTATATGGAATATTTGGCCTACCCCATTTTATTTCAGTGTGTAACAAACCATCCTACAATCTTGAGACTTAAAATCAGTCAGTCTGTGTGTTTAATTATTCATATATATATATATGTATATTAGTTGTTGAATATATATAATCAACTATGAATATTAGTTGTTGAATATATATATGTATGTATTAGTTGTTGATGTACATTTATTTTTATTCATCTATTTATATGCAGTGCTGATAATAGAACCCAATGGCTCACACATGCTAGACAAGTGCTCTACCACTGAGCCACAAACAGAGCCCAACTCTATTTTTTTACTAACTTACCCACTAGGTAGCTGGAGCTCAGTTGTTGTATTTAGACCCTGCTTACTCAAGAATCTGTAGTGGTCTGGATCACTCATGGTCTAAAATTTGGTCTGAGCTCTTTTCTAGACTGAGCCTGCCAAGGGCAGATCAGCTGTACTTTTTTGCTCCTGATGTCCCTCATCCTGCTCCTCATGCTGTTAGACTTGTATAAGCTTGCTTTTCTTCTAGAAGTGTAAGAGCTTGAGTACAAATTTGCAAATACTTTTCAAAACATTGTTGGTTAAAGTCATACTGACAAAAGTCACTCACAAACTGAGTATAGGGGCCAAGAATGATACCTTCCTATAGTGGAACAGCATTGAGAATTCACAAAAAGGCATGCATAAAGAAGGTGGTCAGAATCTTGGGTCATTAACACAGTCTACACAAAGTCTATAATTATACTAATTCCTACTTCTAAATTCTTCCTGTCCATTATGGTCTCCAAATTCCTTTCGTTCTTAATACTATTCTATTATTTTGTCCCAAACACATTACCAAAATTACATTTGACACTGAGGTACGAAATCCTTTCACAATAAATTCAAATACTTTTCTCTTTAGACTGAATTCAATTTAATTGTTGTCTTAATTAAAATATGCAACAGGAAACTTTGAAAAAAGTGAGCTAGTGAGTTATGAATGGTTTGGGAATTATTACTAACTATTCCCCATCCCCCTCTGAGATGCACAAATCATATTTGTTTATAAATATCCACGAAGAGTGTTTTGAAGTCAGATTTTCTTTGTCCTGTTTGATATACAAATCTTCATGTGAAATAAAACTTGCAGGATCCACATTATGTTTGTGAGCATCACTCTTTGTAACTGTGATGAAATGTACAAGCAAAGTAATATTTTTATGCTATCTTTGTTCTCATTGAGTAATTTATAAGCCAAAAAAAGGAAACAAATTAGACATATAACCTGAAATGTTTACCTATATGATACAATGGATGTAATCATAAGCAAATTTCTAGGACTGCCCATCTTAAATATAATAGATTACATATCAAGTGACTAAAAATTTGAATAATTACATTTGTCTCCAATTAGCATAATAATATTAATATTCCTAGGTGTCAGGTTTACATGGATGAATAATGTATTTTCCATTTTTAGTGCATTATATGTCATTTTAAAGTGGAGTTCTTTGCAACAATAGCATAATATGATAGATTTACTCTGCTTTGTACTATTTACTAGATGTCTCTGAGGCATAGTTTAAAGATGTGCTGTGCGTAATAGATGTATAAATGATTTGTTTACATTAGTCTATATAAATGATTTGTTTGCTTAATGTCTTGGAAATTATTTGATGTATTATGGTTCCTGATACTGTTCTCATCGGATTACTACAATAAACAAGATCTGTATCTAATTTAGCCTTGCAACTTTTCTAAACCAAATGCAGGTATTTTTATCTTCATTTTTTATGTTAATAGCATATCAACTTCATATTAATGTATCATATTAGTAGTACTTCACTTCTGCCTTACTAAAATTATTTTTTTCAAAAATAAGCAGTATTGTTAACAAGAAAAATAGAACATAATATGAGAAATATCTATGGTTAACTTGCCAAGATATAAGAAAATTTAATAACATTTTAATATATTCACATCAGACTCATCATTTTTAAACATAAAGTGTTATAAATAAAATTGTGCATTCAATGTTCCTTCTCTGAGATGCCACACCAATGTTGGTGTTTATAAAATGAATTGATATTTTATTTTTGTTATATAAATATAGTCATATATGTCTTGTTACTTTAATGTGTAGGATTAAAATTATCTGTACATGTAATTTTTTTCAATTTGGTAGTTTTACTAATTTTTTTTTGCTCCAGTTTGATTATATTCTTTAACAAAGTTTTTTTGTATGATTGAATTCATTTTTCAAACCTGAACCATGGTGTATTTTCTGACTATATCTAGAACTAGATTTGTTCTATCTTATGACGTGAGATCTGTCACATTACTGAATTAGTTTTCTATCACAGTGCAATTATTTTCCTTTAAATTTTGAGCTGTTTGAAAGAATAAATATTCTATCATTTTCTCAAGGTGAGGAATCCAGCCATGTCTCAGCTGGTCCTAGGTGTTCTGAAGCCTACAATAAACTCAAGGATCAATTGAGGGTGCCCTACCCCAAAGCTCTTCCTTCCTATTGTTGATGGGAACTGCTACCTCTCAGGAATGTTGAAGTAAGGGACCAGATTCCTCCCTGGTCATTGTTGGGTAAAAAGCTTCAGTTCTCTCTTCATGGCAGCAGACAAAAGATACCTGACTTCATCAAAGTAAGCAAGCCAGAAAATGAGAAGAGGATCAGGCTTTGTCATGTAATGCCAGAAGTGACACCTTGTGATTTTTGCTATTCATTTTAAGTCCACATGCACATGAGAGGCAAGTGACTAGACCAGCTTATACTTAGAGACCTGCTATGAGCTCAGATTACATTTTAACTATGAACTGAGTGCCTGTGTAATCCTTTTCCCTGGGTATATAATACAGGTCCACCTGCACACGTGATCCACAATCACCAACTTATGGAGAGTAAAATTTTCTTGGAAAACAACACATGTTACTACTTCTCATAATTGATTTGTTAGTCATGCAAAATATAGCAATTCATATTAAAAGGGTCAGAAAATGTATAGTCTATACAGAAAATAAAACACAATACTTATTAGCTGTAATGATTACTACAAATTTGCTTTTAGAAATAGTTAAATAAAAATGTGTTTGACACAAGGTTTCTAAATCTTGCACACTTACTCATGAGACTATTCCAAAATGATCAAATACAATGCTTCATATCCATCATTTGTCTATCTATATCAAGATGTCCAAATTTTCATGGATGTTGACTTTTTATACTGTGACTTTATATATCACAGTTATATTCATCCAAACACCACGGTATTGGCATGAAAGAAGTTAAACAGAATAGAAAGTCCAGAAAAAATTTCACACATTTACAGCCAATTGATTGTTGACAAAGAGGCTCAGAAAACACATAGGAAAAGGACAGTCTCTTCAAATAAATGGTGCTGGGGAAACCGTATGTCCACTCACAAAAGAGTGAAATGAGACCCCTATCCCTTACCAGTTAAAAATATGAATTCAAGTTTTGATTTGCATTTCTCTTATTACTAGAAATTTTGAACATTTTTCATATATCTGTTGATTGCTTGTAGATCCTCTTCTGTGAAGTGTCTGCTCATTTCCTTAGCCCATTTATTGATTGGGTATTTGTATTCTTGGTGTAGAGTTTTTTGAGTTCTTTACATTTTCCAGAGATTAGTGCTCCATCTGAAGTGTGTGTGGCAAAGATTTTCTCCCACTCTGTAGGCTCTCTCTTCACATTGTTGACTATTTCCTTTGCTGAGAAAAAGCTTTTTAATTTGAATCTATCCCAATTATTGATTCCTGTTTTTATTTCTTGTGCTTTGGGAGTCATGTTAAGGAAGTCTGGTCCTAGGCCTATATGATGAAGATTTGAACCTACTTTTTCTTCTATTAGGTGCAGGGTCTCTGGTCCAATTCCTAGGTCCTTGATCCCTTTTGAGCTGAGTTTTGTGCAGGGTGAGAGATAGGGGTTTAGTTTCAATTTGCTGCATATGGATTTCCAGTTTTCCCAACACCATTTGTTGAAGAGGCTATCTTTTCTCCATTGTATGTTTTTGGCTCCTTTGTCAAGTATGAGATAACTGTATTTATGTGGGTTTTTCTCTGTGTCCTCTATTCTGTACCATTGATCTACCTGTCTATTTTATTGCCAATACCATGCTGTTATTGTTACTATTGCTTTGTAGTATAGTTGAAGGTCTGGTATGGTGATACCACCTGCTTTGCTCTTCTTGTTAAGGATTGCTTTAGCTATTCTAGGTCTCTTAATCTTCCAAATGAATTTCATGATTGCATGCTCTATTTCTATAAGGTCTGTCATTGGGTTTGTAATTGGAATTGCATTGAATTTATATAGCACTTTTGGTAGTATGGCCATTTTGATAATATCAAAATTACCTTAAGATATCATCTCACCCCAATTAGAATGTCTATTATCAAGAATATAAGCAACAATAGGTGTTGGCAAGGATGTGGGGAAAAAGGTACACTCAGTACATTGCTGGTGGGGTTGTAAATTAGTGCAGCCACTCTGGAAAACAGTGTGGAGATTCCTCAGAAAACTTGGAATGGATCCACCATTTGACCCAGCTATCCCACTCCTTGGCCTATACCCAAAAGACTTAAAATCAGCATACTACAGTGACGCAGCCACATCAATGTGTATAACAGCCCAATTCACTATAGCTAGATTGTGGAACCAAGCTAGATGTCCTTTAACAGATGAATGGATAAAAATAATGTGGTATATATACACAATTGAATATTATTCAGACGTAAAGAATAATAAAATTATGACATTTGCAGGTAAATGGATGGAATTGAAGAAGATCATGTTACATGAAGTAAGCCAACCCTGAAAAACCAAAGGCAGAATTATTTCTCTTATAAGTGGTTGATGACACATAGTGGGGGTGGGGGGAGGCACGGGAAGAATGGAGAAGGGATGGACTGTATAGAGGAAAATGTGAGGTGGGGAGGGGGCGGGGAAGAAAAGATAATAGAATGAGACAAGCATCTTTACCCTATGTATATGTGTCAATAGGCAAATTGTATGATTCTACATTGTGTGCAGCCAGAAAAATGATAGTTGTACTCCATTTGTGTTCAATGAACTAAACTAAAAAAAAAAAAGACTTCAAAATGGATTAACAACATAGATGCCAAAGCTAAAATGATAGAAATAGTAGAAAACATAGGAGCAATACCTCAGGACAGTGGCCTTAGTCATGATATTGCTCGTGTATATGATGCAAAATACACAGAAAACAAAAACAAAGCTTGACACAAGGAATAATGTCAAACTAAAAAGCTTCTGTATAAAAAATGAAACAGTAAATAAAGCAAAACATTAACCTATTTTTGGAAGAAAATGTTGTAAACTATGCATATGAAAAAGTGTTAAGACTCAAAATATTTAAGGAATTTCAAAACTCAATAGGAAGAAAATAAACACCCAGTTAAAAAATGGACTAAAAATCTGATTATATTTTTCTCAACAGAAGACATATGATATGGCATTGATTTTTTTTTTTTTTGTATAACGTTTTATGTGCCAATTAAAAGCACTCAAAGAGCAAGTACAACCAGGTGCAGTAGCACATGCCTTCAATCCCAACCACTCAGGAGACTAAGGCAGAAGGATCTCGAGTTCAAACTCAGCCTCAGCAACTTATGGAGAGCCTAAGCAACTCAGCAAGACCCTCTCTCTAATATTAAAAAAAAAAAAAAAAAGGCATGGGATGTCACTGAGTAGTAAGTGCCCTTGGGTTCAATCCCTGGTACCACAAAACAAAACAAAGCAAAACAAAACAAAACAAAGCAAGTACTTCATACAAAATTATAATATAAATACATACATAATTAGAGCCATCTATATCTTTATGTTTATTTTAAGGTGGAATATGCATATGTAGACATATGTAGAAATCTGTCTTTATACTTAATTACGTACTGAATAGATTCTGTCATCATTTGACTTTCTGTCATCATCAATTGCATCATGCTTGCAATTATACAATATTGGTATCCAAATAAAGGCAGGTTTGTATTTGAGTATGTGAATTAATTATTGTTTTGGAAATCCATGCCATACATTGAAATATATATGGGGAAATCAGTTTATTGATGTAAAGTCCAATGTATTTTCATGCAAATTTTTTAAAGACTGTTATTTATTTACTTTTTTAATTTAATTTTTTAAATTATTTTTACAGACTTCATTTTGATTCACTGTACACATATGGGGTACAAATTTTCATTTCTATGGTTGTGCATGATGTACATTCATATCATTCTTGTTAATCATACATATACATATGGTAATGATGTCTGTTTCATTCCACCATTTTTTATAACCCCTCCCTCTCTCATTTAACCAACATCCTTCAGCTATTACTTTTAGTTAAGGATAAAAGGACCTTATAGCTGATAAGTAGAACACAGTGTAGACAGATATGGAAGTTTTATTTTGAATTATAAATTAGATTAAATGCTTGTGCTTAATCATTAGAATACATTGGAATCTGTGCTTTAAAAAGTGTTCAAAATTAAGCTTATTTTCTTTTTTCCTTTCTATTATTTTGTTTTTGTTTTTGGTTTTTTTTTTTTTTGGTACTGGGATTGAACTCAGGGGCATTCAACCACTGAGCCACAACCCTAGCCCTATTTTGTATTTTATTTAGAGACAGCATCTCACTGATTGGTTTAGCACCTGGAACTCACGGTCCTCCTGCCTCAGTCTCCCAAGGTGCTGGGATTATACCTGCCTGACTTATTCTAATTCTTTATATACAAAAATTTATTGCACACAAATTAGCTTCTTAGTTTTAGGAAATCAATGCAACTAAGTCCAACTAACAAAATTTCATCTAGAACCAGAATTGTGATTTCTTTAACATACCATTTAATTCAGTTTTAATTCTAAGTTTATTATTTACTTTTAAATTGTATCTCCATGTTCAATTACTAGGTTTAACAATTTGTTGTTAAAGTATAATAAATTTTCATATACCTATTTTTGGTAAGGCAGGAAGCTATAAATAGTGACATGAGTGGAATCCTTTAAAAAAATAACAGATAGGGGCTGGTGATGTAGCTCAGTTGGTAGAGTGCTTGCCTCACAGGCCCAGGCCCTCGGTTCAATCCCAATTCTAAAATTTAGGCCTATAATCTAGACATGACGTATTTCATTAATATTCACTTACTAGATTAAAATGTTAAGTCAACAGAATTATATGTACTGCTTTAATGCAGAGACATTTTCAACAAAATTTTAAAGTAAAACGTGAGCAATCTTTGGGTAATTACATTGAGTAATCTTGTCTCTCTCTAAAGTTACAGGTGCATTGGCTCTTTAAAAGTTTATTTTATATTCTACTGGTTCTAATAGTTGATGTTTTAAATAGACCATAAAGTTAAAATTACTATTTCACATAGTATTTCATGATACACAATATCAAATAGGGCAAAAGTTAATCAAACATAAAATTTTAATAATATAAAGTTACCAGATTATTTTAAAGCCCGATTTATCTCTTTTTGATCCTCATACTTTTATGAGAGAGAATTATAGAGGCTTGTAAAATTCCGAACAGGAAAATATTAACCTGTCAAAGGAGAAAACTTTGACTCATCCAGGCAAATATTCCTGTTGTGATTAATCATGATCTCTGATCCACTTGTCAAACATGGCTAAATGTGAGCATATCAGGGTTCTCCATTTTATCTCCAGATAAAAGTTATATTTTAAAAGGATTTATTTCATAGGTATCTAAAGAACACATGGACATGATAATATCAATACACTCAGAAGGAAAGCACTTCATGAAACCCAACACTTATTCATGATAATAAACCTCAGTAAACTAAGAATAAAGGGGAACTTCCTCACTTGATAAGTTGCACTTTTAAAGAACTAATGCTAAAATAATTTTAATAGTCATAAATCTAAAGCTTTTTCTTTAAGATCAGGAATGAAGCAAGAACATTCCCTTTTGGGCTGGGCTTGTGGCTCAATGGTAGAGTGTTTGCCCACCATGTGTGAGGCAATGGATTTGATTGTCAGCATCACATAAAAATAAATAAAATAAAGTTATTGCATCCATCTACAACTAAAAATTTAAATATATTCCCTCTTACAACATCTTTCCAATATTGTTTTGGAAGTTCTCTATTACAATAAGCAAAGATGAAGAAACTAAAAATGGACTGGGAAGAAAGAAATAGAGAAGTCTTTGCTCACAGAGGATACGATTATCTATGTTTAAAAAAACTGGAACTAGTAATTGATTATGATAATATTGCAGGATACAAGGTCTGTGTACAAAAGTCTATTGATTTCTTTTATGCCCATGAAAAACCAGTGGAATAGGAAATGAAAAACATAATACCCCTTAAATTAGCACCCCAAAAGAGGAATTATTAGTACAAACTGAAGAAAGCATGTGTAAGATATACATGAGAAAATATAATGAATTTCTAATGAATGAAAGCAAAACAGAACTAAATAAATCAAAATATGATACATGTTCTTGGATTGAAATCCTCATTATTTTCAACACATCAGTTCTTCTCCATTTGATCTAGAGATCTGATGCAATTTCAGTGGAAATTTGAGCAAGGTGTTCTTTGATATTAGACTGATTTTAAAGTGTGCATGGAGATGTCAGGTATCCTACATAGCCGAGCGTTGAAGAAGACACAGTTGGAAGACTAACAATACACCACTTCAAAACTTGGCATAAAGCTACAGTAATTGTGAAAATCTGGTATTAATGAATAGATACACAGATCAATGATACAGAACAGTGAATCAAGAAATAGACGCATACATAAATTTAGAATTAGTCTGAAAAGGAGCAGAGGTAATACAATGGGCAGAAATAATCTTTCAACAAGTGGTTCTGGAACAATTGGACATTCACATGCAAAAACAGTGAGTATAAGAACAGTTTTCATTAAAACTAACTGAAAAGTGATCACGGACCTATATGTAAAACAGAAAACTATAAAACTTCTAGGTGGTAAAAAGAGAAAATTTAGACAACTCTGTGTGGATATGACAATGACTTCTTAGACTAACCGGCAAAATCATGATACATGAAAGAAATAACTGATGAGTTAAATTTCATTAAGATGAAAACCTTCTGCTCTGCAAAAGACAAAGCTAAGAGAATAGAAAAACAGGATATACACTGGGAGATTGCTAAAGACACAATTTCTAAAGGACATAATTTTTCCAATTAAAAAAAAAGGACAAAAACCTGAACTATCAACAATAACAAAACAATAAAACCAAGCAAAAAATCAGAAAAAAATTGTTAATGGACACCTGACAAAACAAAATGCACTGATAACAATTAAACGTATGAAAAAATGTTCCACATCATATCACCATGGAAATATACAAATTAGAACATAATGAGATGCAATTATCTACCTACTAAAATGGCCAAATTCTGAACACTAGTTATCCCAAATGCTGGCAAAGATATGGAGCAACAGAAATTCTCATTTGTTACTCATTAGAATGCAAAACTGTATCAATTTAGATAACAACTTCATAGATTCCTACAAAAGCCAACAGACACTTATCATAAGATATAGTAATCATGCTCCTTGGTATTTACCAAAAGAAACTGAAAACTTATTTCCATAAAAACAACTGCATAACTCTCAGCAAATACAATAAAATAGAATTACTACCCTGCATTCTATCAGATGATAAAGAAATGAAACTAGAAATTAATGATAAAATAAAATATAGAAACTACTCCAACACATGGAGATTAAATAGCATGCTATTGAATGATGAATGGATAAAAGAAGTAATCAAGGAAATAAATATACCTAGAGGAAAATGAGAAAACCAATACAATATATTAAAATCTCTGGGACACTATGAAGGCAGTGCTAAGAGGAAAGTTCCTTGCATTGAGCTCAAACATAAAAAGAAAAAAGAAGGCAATGAATAATTGACCTAACATTACATCTCAAAGCCCTAGAAAAACAAGAACAAATCAACATCAAAAGCAGCAGAAGACAGGAAATAATTAAAATCAGAGCAGAATTCAATGAAATTTAAAAACAATTGAACAAATTGACAAAACAAAAAGGTGGTTATTTGAAAAAATAAATAAAATTGATAAACTCTCAGCCACCTTAAAAGAGAGAGAAAACTCAAATTACTAAAATTTGTGATGAAAAAGGAGTTATCATGATGAATACTACTGAAATACAGAAGATAATTAGAAAGCATTATGAAAATTTATACTGAAATAAAATAATGACCTTGAAGACATTGACAAATATCTGGAGACGTATGATATACCCAAACTAAAGCAGGAGTATATATACAATTTAAACAGATCAATTTCAAGACATGAAATAGAAGACACCATCAAAAGCCTACCCAAGAAAAACCCAGGACCAGATGGATTCTGAGCCAAGTTCTATTAGACCTTCAAAGAAGAATTAACATCAATACTCTTCAAAATAATCCATGAAATTTAAAGGAGGGAACCCTCCGAAACTCATTCTATGAGGCTAGTACCATGCTAATACCAAAAACAGACAAAGACACATCAAGGACGAAAACTTCGGACCAATGGCACTGATGAACATAGATGCAAAAATTCTCAACAAAATTTTGGCAAATTGCATACAAAAACTTATTAAAAAGATAGTGCACCATGATCAAGTGGGCTTCATCCCAAGGATGAAAGTTTGTTTCAACATCCAGAAATCAAAAAGCATAATTTATAACATCAGTAGACTTAAAGACAAGAATCATGTTATTATCTCAATAGATGCAGAAAAAGCATTTGACAAAATACAGCACCTCTTCATGTTCAAAACACTAGAAAAATTAGGGATAGTAGGAACATATCTCAACATCTTAAAAGCTATGATAAGCCGATGGCCGACATTATTCTAAATGGACAAAATTTGAAAGCATTCCTTCTAAAAACTGGAAAAGACAAGGATGCCCTCCTTAACCACTTTTATTCAACATCATCCTTGAAACTCTAGTCAGAGGCAATCAGATAGACAAAAAAAAAAAAAAAGAGAGATACGAAAAGGAAAAGAACTCAAAAGATCACTATTTGCCAAAACTATGATTGTATATTGAGAAAATCCCCCCAAAAATCTACCAGAAAACTTCTAGAACTCATAAATAAATTCAGCAATGTAGCAGAATATAAGATAAATACCCATAAATCTAATGCATTTCTATACATAAGTGATGAATCCATTGCAAGAGAAATTAGGAAAACTACACCATTCACAATAGACTCAAAAACATTAAAATACTAGGGAATTAATCTAACAAAAGAGGTGAAAGACCTTTACAATGAAAACTACAGAATACTAAAGAAATAAATTGAAGGAGACCATAGAAAATGGGAAGATCTCCCATGCTCTTAGATAGGTAGAATTAATATTGTCAAAATGGCCATACTACTAAAAGTGTTACACAGATTCAATGCCATTCCTACTAAAATCTCAGTGACATTCTTCATAAAAATAAAAAAAGCAATTATGAAATTCATTTGAAAGAATAAGAGACCCGGAATAGGCAAGGCAATTACAGAGCAATTCCATGACCTGCAAATAAAACCAGGCTTGGTTGAGCCATCAGACATGGGAATCTGGCTCTCAGGAACTGGCAATAATGAAATATTGTTCCAGATTGCCTGGAGTATGTGGTTTACAAACAGATTGGATCACCTTCAGAACTTGCAGGCCCGAAATGTGCCAATGACTGGTTAAAGTAAAATAGCTTACTTAACTCCATTCCATCCTGTTTCTCATGAAAGAAGCTTATTAAGAACACAGACAACAACAGGTGTTGGCGAGGATGTGGGGAAAAGGGTACACTCATTCATTGCTGGTGGGAGTGCAAGTTAGTGTAGCCACTCTGCAAAGCAGTATGGAGATTCCTTAGAAAACTTGGAATGGATCCACCATTTGACCCTGGTATCCCACTCCTTGGCCTATACCCAAATGACTTAAAATCAGATTACTACAGTGATGCAGCCACATCAATGTTTATAGCAGCTCAATTCACAATAGCTAAGCTATGGAACCAACCTAGATGTCCTTCAACAGATGAATGGGTAAAGAAAATATGGTACATATACACAATGAATATTACTCAGCCTTAAAGAAGAATGAAATTACGACATTTGCAGGTAAATGGATGGAACTAGATAATATCATGCTATGTGAAACAAGCCCATCCCCAAAATCCAAAGTTGTAATGTTTTCACTGATAAGAAGATGCTGATCCATAGTGGGAGGTAGGAAGGGAAGAATGAAAACTTTGGCTTATGTAGAGGGGAATGAGGGGAGGAGTGGGGCAGTGGGGATTGGAAGGATGGTAGAATGAGGCAGACAGTATTACCCTATATACATGTATGAAAAATAATTTTTAAATTAAAAAATGTTGAAACAACTTGCCTGTAGATGCTTATAGCAGCTCTATTTACAATTACCAAAACTTGCAAGAAAACAATGTTTTCTTTAGCAGGTAAACGAATCCCTATTCTGTGATACCTTTAGACCACAGTGTCTTATTCAGGACTGAAAATGAAATGAACTCTCAATCCATAAAAAGATATAAAGGAAACTAAAAAGCATATAATTAAATGAAATAAGTCGATCTGAAAATTTTACATTAGACAAGATTCCAATTGTATGAGTTTCCAGAAAAGGCAAAATTATGGAGAGAGCAAAAGATCAGTGTTTGCCAGGGATTGATAGGAAGGAGGATTAATTGAAGTACAGAGCATTTCAAGGGCATTTAAAATACTCTGCAGGATACTAATGTATATACATATTATTATAATTTTGTCAAAACCTGTAGGATGTACACACCAAGAGTTATTCCTAAAATAAACTATAAACTCTGGATGATTATAATATGTCATATAGTTCATCATTGAAATAGATGTCATTGATAGAGGGATGTTAGTGGAGTCCACAGGTATGTGAGGTAAGCTATTATATGGGAAATCTGTAATTTCTGTAATTTCCTCTCAATTTTCCAATGATCATACTATTTTTAGTAAAATATTGAAGAAATAATATTGATAAAAACATAATATTAATGAGATATCTTCAATGATTTCATAGAGTACACAGAATGTTTTAAATAGAACCATCTTGAAAATATTCATTTAATGTAAATAAGAACTTGACATGTCATGACTTGTCATGAGTTGCTTGTGAAAAGTATCTTCAGGTGATAATTTTAACATCTATTGTATAACTCAGAAACACCAATTTTTTTTTTTCTATGATGGGAGGATCATTCTGGAGGTGATACCAATGAAAGGTTTTGGGCAAAGAACAAGGGTTTTTATCAATGCAATTATGAGATTTTCTGAAATGTGTGAAGGAATTCTAAATTGTAAACTCGGTGGTAGAAAAACCATGCGCATATTTTCTTAGAAAATATGAAGATAAGTTTTAAGAGATACCTCAGTTGATATAGTTTCTGATTTTAAGAAACACCACTGCCATCCCACATTCTATAGAGTGATCAGAATGGATTTATTGCAGAAATATATCTCTGTAGCTGAAATAAATTTCCAATTGATTAAACCATTCAAGTTTATTATCAAAATGAAATAAATGATCTTCTACCAAAAGATGTGATCATGTATTTTTCTTGCAAACTCTACTTTCAGTGTTTTAAAGTCATTTGAGACTGAATACTAACCATTCCCATCATGCCTATTATTTTCAATAGAATAAGTAGAGTAATTCGAAGGATAACTATTAGTCTTATCATGCTCATTTGTCATCTTTTTTTTATTAAGAAAGTTATCATTACGATATTTATCCCTATGTTTAGATGAAGGAATCAAAGAAATGTCATATGGCAGATTCCACATACAGGTTATTCTCTGGGAAGATATAGATCTTATTGTGAATGTGCTTCCCTTAAAGATACAGAAAATGACAAAGATGGATTCAAAGTCAGGCGTTTCTAATTCCAAAGCCAATGCTCAAACCATTAAACACAATGGCTCCCACCAAATTGGAAGTATCATACATACTTGGATCTATTTTGAGATCAAATTATCTTGATTAGTAATGATTTTGGTCAGTGGTAGTTCTTGATTGCAATGTTATCAGGAGCCTTGTATCAATAGTCATTTAAAAGAATATGCATCTGTAGCACTTCACACAGGTAAGAATGTCAATTAATTTTACCTACTTAAAATGTTTCATTTAAATATTTTGCTACATTTGAAGACTATGAATGATAAAAAGTGCATTCATTTTGTAATCTACAACTTGCAAGAAGAGTTTTGAATAGAAGTACAGTGTAACCCAAATTGAATATTTGAAAATGCAAAGTTCATAAAATCCAATGCCACCATTTACAAAAGGGTTAATTTTTTTTTTTTTTTTTTTTTTTTTTTTTTTTTTTTTTAGCATTGCAGAAAAAGAGCTCCCTGGAGTCCTTCATTCAATTTAAAGTGTTTAATCAAATGAGAAAATGGAAACTGTTAATCAAATGGGAAAACTCTAGGAAGGTTTTCCCACTGAGGATGTACCCAGGGTCCTATTGACAAAGTTAATGAGATTTGGATATTTGGGTATAAAACTTCTTATTAAGGGGTAAAAATGTGTCAGACCTCTGAAGGATTTTAGTATACATTTGCCAAAATCAATGCTTGCAATAGATAAAAAGCATAATCCTCTATTCCACATTATCATTTATTTTCAAAAAGTAGCTTATTAAAAATTCGCATGTGGGGGAACTTTAGATTATGTAGAGGGAAATGAAAGAGAGGGGTATGAAAAATGGTGGAATGAGACAGACATCATTACCCTATCTTCACGTATGATTACACGAATGGTGTGAATCTACATCACGCACAACCATAGAAACGAAAAGATGTGCCCCATTTGTGTACAACGAATCAAAATTCAGTCTGTGAAAATTAAAAAAAAATTAGCATGCACACACAAGGAATACACATACAAGTCCATGTACACACACACACACACACACACACACACAGATGAACACACATGCATATCTTTCCAGGGGAACATTTTCATTTCAAGAGACATTACTGGGATTCAAAATCAATGATAAGCATAATGTAAGCCATGTAGAACATAAACTAAGCAATAACCCAAGGTCATAGGTATCCACATCTAGAACTTAAGTATTCTTGCTTTGTGTTATGTAAATCATATTTACTTGAACTTCACATCTTAACTGAGATGTGTTTCACTTTTTGAACACAAAATAATCAGTAGGTCAAAATCAGTAAAATCAATTTAACAAGGGTAAATTTTAAATTAATATTTGCTTATAAATGTTAAAATACCAATGCCTGCTTATGTGAAAAAGAGTTTTAAAAATTAGGTAATAGGTAATCTGAGACATGGAAGACAGAAAAATCATGTAAAAGAATAAATGCAATTTTGTGAAGAATATGTGGAACTTGGAGAAATGTATTCTAAAGGTAAGCAATGGATGCTTTTAGAGTATAACATAAATTAACAAAATTGACATATGGAATAGTCTCAGTTTTATTTAAAATGACCCAGAATATAGAAAATGTAAAAACCTTTCCAATCATTTTACAAAGCTAGCATAACTCAGCACAAATAACCTGCAGATAAATTTTATTTTGAATATGTGCCAAAATATAAATAAAATATTAGAAAACACAACCAGGCAGAGGTACTTAAATCAAAATGAATCAGGATAAATAGGGTATATTCCAGGAATGTAAGGTAATCTATCATTAGAAAAACCTATCAGCCTTATGTATGATTTTATTCTCCATCTTAAAGATGTTTTGTCCTTGTCAATAAGAAGTTTGAGAGTTATGAAAGATAAGGAGATAGAATCCCAGTTCGGGTAACAAAGGGAAGACCATGCATGATGCAGAGAATTAACTACTTCCTTTTGTAAAAGATCAAAGCATTTAGAAATATGAGGAAGGGTCCAAAGTATTAATCTAACCTCAGGACCCAAAATAAAGTTTTACACTTTGTCCAATATAAGTGGTAGCATTTTTAAATGTGACCTTTCAGAGAATTTTGAATGAACTCCCAGACTTTATTTCATTAAATACAAACTGCCAATTTTGTCATTTTTCAAGGTAAAAAAAAATTCAGAGTAGCTGCTTTCTTGCTGTTATGGTAAAATTTTTTTCTGCAGAAACACATTTTTCACATTTTACTCATAAACAGTAGTAATGAGGGGAAAATTATGAGTATGTGTTAGTGCTGTTTCATATCTGATTTTACTAAAGAGGAGCCAACATAATAATAAGAGAAAAATTGTAATTCAGAAGAGAAAAAAACAAATTGGCAAGTATTTTGCTTGGGTGCCTCCTGGAAAGGGGTCCCCTCACAGCTCTATTTTAAGAAATTGGAAATGAGTCCTTGAACTTACCATATTCACCCTAGACAGGCAGAATCACACCCCTGCAGAGTTCTAGCCTCCTGGCAGATTTTACTTTCTCTGGTGTTCAGAGCTGCGTTTCTCTCTGCATTGATTCAGTACCTCCCACAAGCCAGACTTTCTTCTCTATTGTTTTTGTGCAAGTTTAATATTCCCTCAGGCAGACTCCTGACAGCTTGTGCTGCCTGCCTGGTCTGCCCACATCATTTCCCAAGACACCAATTATTGGTTTTGCTAGTGTTCTGTTTACATACCTGCATAGGTTGTGGCCAGCGACATTTTCCTCATAAGCCCTGTGATTGTTAGTGGTGATTTTGCAGAATGCAAGGTCTTTGAGGAACTTGTGTGTTTTATTCGAGCAGATAAGCCTTTATTAACAATTGTGCTGTAACTGTCCAGAAAGCAGATTCTTTCAAAGATAGATAATGCAAATATAATAGTAAAGGACCAAAATGATAATCAAAAACCCATATACTGGGCAGAGATAAATGAAAACTAGATAGAATAAAAATTAAGATTATTTGGATTATATTGACACAGCTGTTTTCCATTAGCTCTTATGTATACTTACACACAAAAAAAGTGTGACAAATATTAAAAAACTACGACAAATCTTAAAGCAAGTGATATTATTAATATTAGAAACATTTATTAGCATATTTTTGTTTTAAAATAATTATATCAGATATTACAGGTTTTCATGTGGCTCTGACCATCCCGTAATAAATATGTGTCTGTATGGAATCTTCGGTTCATAAATATTTTTCCCAATGTAAAAATAGAGAAGAATGCATACAGGGAACTCTGAGTAAGTCAAACTATCTGGGAAAACATCGAATATGTACTAAAAGCAAACAGGTTTATCAGCTTCATTTTCTACAAAGTGATCAGACAGAAACCAGTTCTCAAATCTGATGGAAGACAGTAGCTGGATGTATGGCTGAAAAGGAAACCAGGCTTTGCTAACTCAGATTTTGGATTCCTGGGAGGCATAAGTTTGGCCATCTGGCAAAATATAGTATATGCTGCTACTAGAAAAATAATCGATAGGAAGGTAAGAAAATTAAATTTCAACATAAGTACACAGAAAAAAAATTTTAGGTTGTAAAGAAATAAGTATATTGATATGCTATTTAGATAAAGGAAATGCACTCTTTCATAAAAATATAGTTATAGACAATGTTCTAATACAAATTGTTAATAGAGCTTAGAAGCTACAACCAAGACTTTAAGTTTGAATTAGGATATGGTTGTTTGACAAATTACAACCCATACCTTCAGAGATAGCATGCTTTTATTTCAGTTCTAGGATTATTGCTCTATCCTTAGACACTGAAAAACATATGAGGAAAATAAGGAAATGAATAAAATATGTAATGCAATGGCATTCAATAGTTTAGGAGTACAAATAAAATTGTACACTCATTGAATAATTATTGTTTAGTATGCTATTTTAAGCAGGTAGGAGGAGTTGAAAAATGATTTGTTGTAATAGTAAAATCAGTACAAGGAAATTTGAAATTTTTTTACGATAATTGTTCTTACAAAAGTTAAAAATTTGATTTATCATATGTGCAGGTTTTTTATATTTAGAATTAATGCATATCCAATAAATAAGTAAAACAGCCAATCAAAAACTATCAATAACTGTTTTTCTGTAACAAAGTAACTTGAAGACAAAGATTAATTACTAATGCTTACCCCTATTCTCAGTCATTTTGTGAAATCCAAGAAATTATTGAACTTTATTTGGTTTTTACCCAGCATCAGGAAAAATGTATATAGACCTAAATTCAGAAGTTCTCAGTAAAATAAGGATAAACAGAAAAATAAATTTAAGCATTGTGGAGAAAATTGAGGATATCAAGAAATAACAAATCAAATTGGTAACATGACAGACGTATTGTTTCCATAATTATTGATTTAGAACAGCTAAATAAATTGAGACTGTATAAATCATGGCCATTACCTTCATCTCTCCCTTCTTGACCTGAAACTCCACAGAAACCGCAGAGAGATTTGTCTAGTTTCCTCTCGACTGGTTGTGTTCTCACTTTTTAGACGCTTATTAGGCCCATCAACTTTGAGATGAAATTTATGACATACTAGAAAAGTCTCAGAGAATGACACTATTTCTTGTTCACTAGTTTGTTGTATAATAAATTCAAGGGTCCCCAAAGCTCTGAATTTCTTATCACCTTTCCAGTCTGAAGCAAACTTATATGTCTCAAGAAGGTAACATATTCTAGATTATAAGATAACATAGTAAAGCTGCCAACACTTCTAACATGACAAATTAATGAAAGGAATTTATAATCAGAAAGATTTTCAACTTTTGTTTTGAAGGCATGGGAGAGAATATTTGTAAATTATATATCTCATAAGGAATTAATTTTCAAAATATATAAAAATTCCTGATAATTTAACTATGCACAAAGAAAATTAATCTGATTGAAAATAAGCAATGGACTTCAATAGACATGCATCAAAAGAAGACAAACTAATTGTCAATAAGCATATGAAAAGATTTCAATTTCATTAATCATCAGTAAAATGCAAATTAAATTCATAATGTTATATCCCAACTTTCCTGTTAAGATGGTTATTACCAAAAAGGGAAATAATATGTGTAGGCAAGCTTGCGGAGAAATCAGAATTCTTCTACACTATGATTGGGGACATAAAAATGGCCAACCACTACTGAAGACCCATATGAAGACTTCTCAAAAAATTAGTAAAGCAACCATAATATCTGGAAATCTCATTTGTGTTTATATAAAATAAGACATTAAAATCAGGATCTCAAAAAGGTATATCTACACTCATATTTTCACTGAAGAATTATTCTCAATACCAAGGTATGGAAATAACCCAAATGTGGATCACCAGATGAATAGATTTAAAAAAATGTTGTATAGAGACACAATGGAATGATAGTCAGCCTTAAAAATGAAGGTAAGCCTACCATCTGTGACAATATGGATGGACCTACAAAGCAGAATGCTAAGTGAAATAATTTGTTCACAGAAGAAAAAAATAACTTTTGGAGATACACTGATCAGCATAGACAATAGTTAGATAAGTTATTGGGCACTAAAAATTAAGAACTTAGACTTCATGTTAGGTTTTCTTAACACATACAACATACACACACATACACATACATCAAACAAAACAAACCAATACCAAAGGGACCCATGCAAGCATTTTAAAGGATAGATATGTGTACTGCGTGGATTGTGGTGATGGTGACACAAGTGTGTGTGTGTGTGTGTGTGTGTGTGTGTACTATGTGTGCACATTTGCATATGCGTGTGTCTAAATATATTTGTCTATACATATTAAATCACATCATATAATGTGCATTTATTATGTGCATTTTTATGTAAACTATAACTCAATTAAACTTAGAAAAATGTTGGATGTTGACAAGTATATCCAAAGCTGGTACGGAAGAATACAGGTTCAAGAATTTTCAAGGAAACTTTGAAAAGGACGAAAAATGAAAGAGGAGTTATGTCCAAGATAACTTGATATGTGCCAACAAGTGATTAGAAAAATAATATTGTACAAAGATCTTAACAAATCAAATAAAAATGTGGAAATTCATATATGGTTACATGAATAAATAATTCAAGAATAAATCATTTCAAGCAATTAAATATTTTTTAAATATTAAGATATCCATATCATAGAGTTTGTTCTTGACTTCAAACTATCACAAATATATTATAAATGTATTAAACAGTTACGATTTTAAAATGGAAGAAAAAAGCTTCAAAATTCAGTCAATCACATATTAAACATATTTAAAGTGAATTGTGTCAGAGGAGTTTTAACCAATGCAAAGATCCAGAAGTGAAGCAAAATATTGATAGGATAGATTTTAATGTAGGAGTTTGTGTGTGTTTGTTTAAGTGGAGTCACTATAAAGTACACACAAATCTAAGATTAAAAGATCAGTATTTACAACATTTTTAATAGTAAGAGGTTTGGACTCCTAAAACATAATTTTCTGCAAATTAATGAGAAAAATATTATAAAAATAGCATGTGAACAATTATAGACGATAAAGACAAATGCTCAAAACATTGTAAATAATCCTAATTATTTAATAGATCAAATTATTATGTTATAATAATAATTTATGTATTGGCTTATAAAGAGTAATTTGAGAACATTCAATAATAGATAAGCATGTAAACATTATTCTTATGCTTGGCAGATAGTTATGAAAATTAGTACAAAACTTGAGAAAGCATACTTCTATTTTTGAAAGTTACATAAATTACAGTTTATCCAGGATTGCCACTCAACAGAGTATCCAATACTGTGTACCAGACTTAAATTGATTAACAAATTTGACAGCAAAAATATTTTGAAATTGAAGTTATTTGTTCCCTCAAACCATATCAAATGATTATTTTTATAGCCTTTAATTCATTACATTAGAAATTTCCAAGTGCTTTGTAGTTTTGCATTGTTTTTGAGGAGAAATTTGAGAGTATGAAAAATACGATTAATTATATTAGTATACGTTTGGAGTGAGAATTAAAAAGCAATAAAGGATGAGACAGTATAAAATAATACACTTTTTATATTCAGAGAGAAAAGCAAATATAATTTAATGACCCATTGGCATAGAAAGACTGAGATGCAAGGGATCAGAAGCAAACTAAATGTCCAAACAACATATTTAGAAACATAAATTCATGAAGGCAATGGAAGTAAAACTGCTTGGATAAAGAAATCACAAAATGAAGAACAAACACTTAATTTGAACCAATGGATATGTTCTTAACTAGGCATGGAGTGTCATGTGAAATATAGAGTTTATTTTTTCCTTAATTCAGTAAGTGGAATGATGTGTTTCTGGAAGCAGAAGATAGTACCCAAAGTTCAGGGGCAAAATGCCCTTCATTGGACATCCTACCCCAAAGTGTAAGATGGAAGTGGAGTCCATGCCAAATGAAAAGAGGTATCCTATTTCAGAGTTAATGATCTTTCAACCTGTGCACATTTGAGTCTCTGCTGAATTGCTACATTTTCGTGCTGCCTCATTAGATAATACTTAACATCAGTTACCTTGACTATATTTCTTCTAAATTTCTAATTTTAGTTGGAGATTCTAAGACAACTCCAGGGGAAATTCCAAGAGGATAAAACAAAATAAAGCTTCTGAATGACCCAACATTTCTTTCTCAGATCATATCGGATCATATATGGCAAATCATCTGATCACTTTCTATTTAAGGTTTGTTTTGAAACAGTGAAAAAGCTGGAATCCGTTATTCTCAAGTGATCACAACAGCAATGGAGAACCCAACAAGAAAAATTCAGCTTGCATCTTCCGCTGCTTGTTTTTTTCAATTTTTGTTCCATCCAGGCCTCCAACCTATTGGACTATGCTGCCCACACTTAAGGTAGGTGTCTGTTTCAGTTTGCTGTCCTTCATGCCAATCATTTCTGGAAACACCATTATTGAGACAACCAGAAGCCTCCTAATATTTTGCATCTTAATCCAATTAAGTTGACAATTCAGATTAACCATCATATCTTGTGTTTGAGGCTCTGCTATTCTTTCACATTTATTAAAAGCTATAATTAGGTGAATGATCTCTTACTGCTGCTCTTTGTGTGAGAATGGGTAGGAAGAACATGAGAATTGTGTTTATTATTATAGAAATGATATTTACGGTGTGCGTGTGTTTTTCCTGAATATTTCCAGGTAGCCAATTGCAGCTTACTTGAAACAAAGATAATTCACTTCTATCATGGATGCCTTCATAAGCAAAAAATTTCATCACAAATATATCACACACGAAACCCAATGATAAAATGATTGAAGTAAGAAACAAGTATTCTTTTCACTTTATAAATTTCTCAAAATTAAAGTCCTTCTGTTTTTCCAAGTCATGGTATATAACTTCTATGCACAGAAACACAAAGCAAATACCCAAAACCAAACTTCATTGTAGTTTAGGTTTTCTTTTAGTTTTAAAACATTATCCTCATAATTTCCCACCATCAATTTATTGATCTCCTTCTTGCATTTTGGTATAAACAACAGAAAAAACAAATCATTGTCATAATTTGTTGAAGATGAGTTGTCTAATCATGATTTCTGCAAATGTAACTGAAGACATCTTTCATCATACTATGTGGATTTAAATTCCCAGAAAATAATGAATGAGAGAGGTCAAAGGCTTGGCAGATATTCAACTACAACAATTTTTTAAAATTTTTTTTTTAGAAAGAAAGGTATGGGCAAAAACGCCATGCTGGCAAATGCTGAATGGTTTAGAGTCATGAAAAGATCAAGGGCAATCACGTTTAGAAACATGGCATATGCTGGGGCTTAGTATGATTCATGTCCCTCTATGGCTTGTAATTCAAAAAGATCATTCTGGCTGAATAGATTACAGGAGAGTTGAATCAACAGCCTGAGGATTCTAGCCAAACAACACTGAACATGAGCTACAAAGTGCTTTTGGCATTTGTTGTTATTTAGACAATATTGCCATTATAGGGAAAATTTATGGGAAGCATTCATAGAATCTAAGCAACATATCCCTGAGGTAGGAATAACATGGTTTCTGGGTAAAGAAAGCCTAATGTGATTTTTTTTTTTTTTTAAGAGGAGAACAGGTCCTGGCGTAATGTAATAGATGCAAGTGGTTTCTTGGGTAAAATGATAAAACAGCTTCTGTAAAATATGTTCCACGCCCTAAACAAGTTAGATTGCTTGAATTCACTCTGGGATTTATAAACTAGTGCTTTTGCTGAACTTCAAAATCCTGAATCAGAAAATGGCAATAGTCTCTAACCTCTATGTAAATACTTTAGAATTCCATGTTTTATAATTTTAGGTAGTTTTCATGTTCTGCAAACAAAGTCTTAAGCAATATACTTCTAACCATTCCCTCTGTAACTGCTGATCATGTTCATTTCATACATTCCAATTTATCTCCAAAAATAAATGTAGTATCTTTAGATCAACAAATACCCTAGTGGTGATAAGAAATGTGCTGCCCCCGCCCCCCAACTCTTCTATTTCAGAACTGAAGAAAATTTCAGGGACATTTCTGATCATATTGCTTCACAGCAAAAAGCTGCTGCTTTTCCGTTTGAGTCTGTGCTTGGTTGACACTATACAGTCCTTAAGATAGCTGCAGGGATTGGAGGGAAGATAAACAAATAGCACCACTCATCTTTATTCAAGCATGAGGCAATTGAGAAATAAGACTAAATATGGGGAGTAGAATGAGACGGACATCATTACCCCATATACATGTATGATTGCACTAGTAATGTGACTCTGCACCATGTTCAGCCTGAGGAAGGAGAGGTTGTGCTCCATTTGTGTATAATGTGTCAAAATGCATTCTACAGTCATGTATAGTTAATTAGAACAAATAAAAAATAAAAATAGAAAGAAACTAAATATGGAGCAGGGTAGAAGACTAAATAAGAGAGTGACTCATGGGGAATTTGGAATCAACAAAGTGACCTACAAAATTTGTTTTATTGATGCCAATATCCATATAATTTCTCCTTTTCAAAATTACATTTCATGCATTTCAATTGCTGTAGCTAGCTGCCATTCATTGTATATTTGTTAATTTAAGATTACTTTTTCTTCCAAATACTTTTATTATATGTAATCATTCATCAAGTCCTGGGGGGAAATAAGTGAAGCAGAAAGAGAGAAAGAAGCTCCTATTGTACTTATGCCCAATAGAGTCCCCACTTGTGCTTTCTTGGAGTCACAGGAATGCATCACACATTCCACACACTTTGAGTCAATGCTTAATATTTGAAAGCAAATCCTAAAATGCCACTGAGCCACAGCACTCTTCTATCCATTTCTGTTTCTTACTTCTAGCATAGTTTATTTCATGAACAATTTCCAACCACTTTGTTAACATGTCATCTTCAATTGCAACTATTTATCATTTCATTCATCCTGAAAAAGTCTCTGATTTTAATTTGGGTGACCGAAAAATCTGTTAAGTAATTCTCAAAGTTCAATATTCCTATTCAGACCCAAATACAATACAAAGAAAAAGAACATTGAATAATAAGTCCATTAGAAAGCTCCTATGACAATCAATGTTTGATGATTCACAATCGAAGACAGAAGGAAATCAAAGAAGGAAGAGTCCATATTCTGTCGCAACCTTGTTCTCTTCTTAGAGGTTGCAATTCCTCAGATGGAGTGAGACTATAGGCAGCAATTTCCAGAGGCAGAAAAACAAAAGATATTTCATCAACCTTCACTGGCAAGGGACGAGACCATTTTGGTATGCATGACTACCAGGGTAACCAAAATTTGGCCATGCAAAAGTGCCAGATAAAGTGAAGGCCAAAGATAGGAGCAGAACAAGCAGTCCTGGAATGTCTTCCAGCCATTTTCCAATATAGAATTTTGTGCAAAACAAGTGTTATGATTCCAGAGGTCAAAATCTTAAAGAAATACTGCTTTTTTTGTTGTTTTCTTTTGTTTTTTTAGTGTGTGTCATTTTTCAGAGTGCTAAGGAAACATAAATTAGAGTTCAATTCTTGCCAAGAGGAAGAAATTCAATTATATAGCAATATTAATATCTATTATTGTTAAATATTAGGAAAGTGAACATAACAGAATCAAAACAGAATGAACTACAAAATAGCTCAAAGATTACTTCCTTGGCTCAGGTAACTATTAATGTGATCTCCTTTTTTTTTTGGTACCTTCCAGAGAAAATTTATCCTTCTATGTAGGATAAAAACAAAATTGAAAGCCTTTTTAATTTTCCATACACAATTTTAATGGTTAACTTTATGCACAAAAGTGAATATATGGGTTGAGTTTCTAGCTCTGCAGTAGAGAGCCTGCCTAGCACATGTGAGGCACTGGGTTTGATCCTCAGCTCCACATAAAAATAAGTAAATTAAAGGTATTGCATCCATCTACAACTAAAAAATATTTTTAAAAAACTGAATATATTATGATGTCATATTGTTTGGTCAAACATTAATCCATATGTGACTGTGAAGGTACATCTTTTAGAAGGAATTAATATTTATAATTAGTTAACTTTGAATTGAGTGAATTATCTGTAATTATTTGAATGGACCTCATATCACTTATCAAATCATTTGAGACCTTGAGAGCAAAAGTAAAGATTTCCTGGAGAAGAAGGAAATCTTATTAAGAGACTGAAAATCAGCTTTGCGTGATCCCTTCTCTGCAGAACTCTATATCCCTACTCTACAGAACTCTGACTTGTGAGTATCCACAGTTGCAGGAATCAGTACCTTAATATTCCCCCTCTGCCCTTGCTAACTTGTGTAATATACCCAAAATTAAACCTAAAATGTTTAGGCACACAATAAAGAGGAAAGAAAAACAAATGCTGTAACCATACTCCAAGACAGAAAACATACTACATTTAATACATGTAGATTTTGAAAATAAACGGGAGTTCTGTATCCCAAAAGTAAATGATGAATGGGAAATTTAACTCCTGAATAATAAAGGACCAAATATATATTTTTGAATTAAAACTGAGTAATGGCAATTAAAAATAATAGATTAACTGGACATAAGACTGACCACAACATGCACTAGATGCCACATGAGCAAAATCACCCTGGCTCAAATTGAAATTAAATTTTGTATGATATTTTGTATGTATGATAATGCAGAAGAGGAAAAATAACATAAATGTTATGGGAGAAATAATCAACATAATATACACATATATACACACATATATATATATATATACATATATATACACACACATATATATAGTTAGTTAGAGTCACAGACAAATAAGAGCACAATATAGAAGCAAAAGTAATAATTTAAGAGAGATATGCTAAAAACGTCTAAAGAATTTGATGGGGTAATTACCCAAAAGAATATAAGAATGTGAGGCAAATACTGCAACTGACTTTATGATTCAGAATTCATTTGTTGGATTTCTTAACTGTGACAAAGACCTCTCTTTAACTTCTACCATACACATTTTAATTAAAGAATCCTATGAAATTTCATTAAAGTTACATTGCCTAAATTCAATGATAGTACAAAGTGAAAGTAGCAGATAACAATCACAGATTTCAAAAGGATTTTAAGCATAGTGATGATCATCCTGAATCAATAAACTGAGAATTAAATATGAATGCAAGTTTCTTAATTAACATAGGAAAATAAGTTTTAGTCTGAAAAATCACAGGTTTTGGATTTGCAAAATTCTCAAAGGAAATATTTGGTTCTTTATGAGAACCAGAACAGTCTGGGCTAATAATATAATACTGCTGACACAGATATCATGTGCTTAAGGTCTAACAACATCATAATCAGTCATAAAACAGCCATCATCCTCCTAAGATCACATTTGAAAATGATATCCTGATCTATAGCTCTTTAACAGTACTCTTCTGTGAAATATGTTATGCAAAACTTAAGCCAAAGAAAATGTAATGCTTCATAGATAGGTAAATCAAGAATGTAAAACAGATTATTTCATAATAAAAATATTTTTGCATTGATCAAATTCTGTGTTTAATGCCAGGTTTAGAAAGTTTCCATTAGTTAGAGGGTGATAAAGTTTTGAAGCTTTTTGAATAGAAATTTGCATAATCAGAAAAAGTTATTACATTGGTCATTATGTGGAGGAACATGGGATGAATTGGAGATGTGAAAGCTTTTAGAGGTCATAGTCACTTAAAAATATATTAATGTAGTTGAGAATAGAAATTCCAAAAGACAGAAATGCAGTTGAAACTCAGTATTATTTTTATAAAGTTAATTATACTTATGTCAAAAGCTAGTGTTCCATAGATTAAAGAGTTCTGTTCTGCCATTATTTGTTTAGATCATCTTTAAAGTTATTATAAGAAATACCTTTTTCACTGTATTAAATAAAATAGACATTATTCCTGTGCTCATGGAACAAACAGGCAAGTAAACACTTATTTTCAATATTAGTTCAAGAATTTTAACAATGCAAGGAATGTCTTAAAAATCTCTTTAAGATCACAATGAGAAATAATTTGCATCTATTGGTAATAGTGGTTATAATAATGAAAGCCTTTATAATAGGACATTTTAAATCTGAAAAAGGTCAACTACAGGAACAATGATTTATTTGTTAAAGATTGATACGGATATTCATATTTGGAATACAAATTGTAATATAGAGTACTGTCACTATCATTACCCTATGTACGTGTATGATTACTCAAATGGTGTGAATCTACATCATGTACAACCATAGAAACGAAAAGTTGTACACCATTTGTGTACAATGAATCAAAACGCAGTCTGTAAAAATAAAAAAAGAAAAAAGAGAAGAATAAATTGGAGAGTAGGAGAAATGCAGCAGGTAATCACAATTAGATTTGTATAAATTCATTATAAAAAATAAAAAAAATGAAAAAGAAAAGTAGGACAAAAATGAAAAAGTGTGGTAGGTATTTGGCAGTCTTAAATATCAAGGTTGATTAATGAAAAATTTGCTTAATATTTAATTATATCTTTAATATGTTCCACCATTCATATCCTCCATTCCGCATATAAATAATAATACTCAGGAAGAATAATTTTCATATTGAAAAGTTTAATAGCACTTTCTCAGGGAGAAATTTAAGAAAAAATACCTAATCTGCTTTTAGTTTTGATATCGAGATAATAAGGTCCAGAGGAATAACATTTGCACATGGAATAGAAAAGAAAAAGGTAATAAAAGGAATATTATTGTGCTAGGGTCAACACTATACAGAAGCTATTTAACTGGATTAAAATGACATATATAATGAAAGCATTCAGGTTTCAAGACTAAATAACCCAGAAATATTATAAGACTATTAAAATAAATAAAGGATTTGAGAATATTTTGGAATTATGAATTGAAAACTGCTCACGCAGAATGTGATTCTACTTCCTAAAACACACAAGTCATGAAGAGCCCATCGTTCTCTCATACTCTCATAGCTGCTGATTGATGAATGGGTATATTATTACTAGGAAGAGAGAAATTAAACTTATGATGGGGGAATTCTTTTTTTATGCCATAACAGATGTAAACAACATTGTGAAAGTTCCTCTCATTCTTTCACACATGTAATTCTGCTAAGCAGATTTTCTTCCTCTTCCATGAAGAGGTAGAGGGCATCTCGCCATTTTACTTGCACAGACCAATACACCATTGGCAGATATGACGGAACTGTAGGCTGGACTCGGGGTTTGCACTATGACCTGTCATCTCTATGTCATCTCTGGCTGCTGGGAATCCTCAAACACCAAGTGAATGATCCAGGAGATTATTTCTAGACATCATATCCCATTTGAGGCAATGCTTAATTGTCAGCTTGCAACAAGCTGTCCCAGAGCAGAACTACTCAGATAACCATAAGCATCCTAACAAATAACAAAAGTTTTGTTTTGAAATGAGTCTGGTGAGGTTGCTTATTTCACAGCAATTGCTAAGACATATGCAGATTGGCATATAAAGTAATAGTCTCTCTCAACAAAAATCTAAAGTGCATGTCATTGATTTGGATACCAAGCACCAGACTCCTACTAGACAAAGGTTAGAAATATATATAAAAGCCTAGAAAAATGGCAAGGTAAATGTTAGGGAAAACCAAAAAATAGTGAGGAAATGAAAAGCCAGAAAAAAATAGCAACTAGATTAAGTATTAGTAAAAGATTTGGCGAAATATTGCTTCCAGAGTCATGCAAGATAGAACATACACTGAAAGACTATTTGCATATTAAAAAATATTATTTGGCTTTCCTGGCTAAAAATTACAATTACAAGAGGCAACTAAGCAAAAAAAAAAAAAAACCAAAACAAAACAAAACAAAAAAACCAACTTTATTTCTAAGGAATTTATATGCTTTGACATACATCTTTTTTATCTTTGATGCTTCTAGTCAACACAATTCCCAAAGAAGGGGAGCAAATTTAAAATACAACAAATTATAAGCTTGTAACAGACTTGAGGCATCAGAAAGATTTAACTTGGAGCATAATAGACAGATTTAGCTAGATGAAAAAGATTTAATACTCTAAAAAAAGATCATCTGATAGCAATCAGACATGTGGACAAAGCTAGAAAAAAATTCAAAAAATAAAAAAACTTGGTTTTGTTAAAATAAGTGAATGTGGTGGGCACGGTGGCACATGCCTGTAATCCCAATGGCTTGGGAAGCTGAGGCAGAAGATCACAGTTCAAAGTCAGCCTCAGAAAATGTGAGGCACTAAGCAACTCAGTGAGACCTATCTCTAAATAAAATACAAAATAGAGCTGAGGATGTGGCTCAGTGGTCAAGAGCCCCTGAGTTCAATCCCTGGTACATCCCCACCAAAAAAAAAAAAAAAAAACCACAAAGAAAAAAAGTGAATGTGGCTTTTGAAATAGGGAATATACTTAAACATGCCTTACAGTTTTCAAAAGATTATTATGAGGGGATGGAATGATAAATTGTACTAAATAAGTTGTACTAAACAAGTACTGAGTTGTTCAAGTTACAAAATGAAATCTGAGACCCAGATTTGGGGGTTGAATGGAATATCACCAACTTTGATCTTGAGACATTCTTATAAAAAGGTAATATCAAACAGTAGACAAACTCAAGATTTTATTTGAGGTTAAAGCAAAAAATCAGAGGATAATAAACAAGGAAACATATAGAAGGTAATTGACGATATCCAAATGATTTCATGATCATTTATTTTTCTCCATGGTTTAAAACAAAGATGTATATTATGATTATTGATTCCACTCTCACTTTCTATCTTATTTTTGAATGTTGAACAAATACAGGTTGGGTAAATATGAGTTTTCATTCCCTGCCTGGAATCAAGAGAAATTGATCATAAGGACGTACATGTATTGAGCTTCATCTGTACCTGGACCTGATAAAGATTATGAGATTATTAATTATAGGCCCAGTGCCCTGGTTGGAAAATAATTTTGAGCTTATTGGGATCAGAGAGAATGCATTTTAATGAGGGAGTGACTTACATTTGAGTTCCTAAAAATATATGTAACAAAACTCCTAAAGCTCAAGAAATAAAATAAAGAATCAAAAAGTGGGACAGTATCAAATTGAAAAGCTTCTGCACAACAAGGTAAACAGGAGCATGAGGAGAGAGGCTACAGAATGGACAAAGATCTTTGCCAGTTCCTCCTCCAACAGGGGATTGATGCCACTAATATATATATAATTCAAAAACTTAACATCGAAACCACCACCACCAGCAACAAATAACACTATCAAATGAGCAAAAGTGCTAAACAGAAATTTCTCAAAAGAAGAAATTCAAGGGACTAACAAATATTTGAAAACCTGTTCAGCATCCCTAGCAACAAGGAAATGAAAATCAAAACTACATCGAAATTCCATCTCACTTCAGTCAGAATGGCAATCATTGAGAATACAGATAATAATAAATATTGATGAGGATGTGTAGAAGAAGGTGCACTCATATATTATTGGAGGGACTGCCACTGTCCTTTTGGTTATAAACTGGAGTGGGATGGTTCCGCTCCAAGATTTCCAAGGAATCTCCATACTGCTTTCCTGAGTGGTTGCACTAATTTGCAGTCCCACCAGCAACGTATGATTGAACCTTTTTCCCACATCCTTGCCAACATTTACTGTTACTTGTATTCTTGCTAATTGCCATTCTGACTGGAGTCAGATGGTATCACAGTGTAGTTTTAATTTGCATTTCTCTAATTGCTAGAGATGTTGAACATCATGTAAATGGCTGCTGCAGTTGCAAGCTGAATTAGCCACCTTTTTGATGGAACATCATGTTTTCCTGGAAAATAACTGACAAAACTGTGGTTATTCAGATAACCACAGACATTTGGAAGGTTTTTGTTTGTTTGTTTGTTTGTTTGTTTTCTAAAGGAACAAAGTAAGCCTGATATGTCTAGGGCAATAACGGCTCTTATTACCAATGATAAAATGCAAACTTCCAAGTTAAAATTAAAACTCAAAAGAAATTTTCTCTGCCACTGTGAATGTAACAGTTTTGCAAAGCTTGGAGACTGTTTCTGATGACTCAATAGTGAAATATTGACATGAAGAAGTATAACTTTCTTTTAATATCAGGAATTTTGAGTAGTTCAGTGAACCAGTATTTTCCAAATGACCAAAGCCTGATGTTACAAAATCACAAAGGGGTAGATGACCTAGTTAAATTACAAAATGGATCAATGGATTTTAATGTAATAGGGTATGAAAAGTTCATTGCTATGGTTTCAGATTCTACACTGCATCTAACCTTTAAGAAATTACAACTTGTTGGATGTTGGTGAAGTCGCAAATCAGAAGGAAGAATGTCAATTCTCTAGAAAGGCCATTAGCATACACTTCCCTGTCATTGTCTGTCTCTTTGTGAGGTTGTATTTTCTTCACATCCTTCGATCAAAACAAGGTAAATGCAACAGATAGAATGTAGAAGAAAACATAAAAGTTCAGTGTTTATCAAGCTGGTTATTGAAAGATTTAAAAAAAAGTGTAAATCCAAACGTTTTATTTCTTTATTTTTTGATTTTGGAAAATGCAGTTTTTTCATAAAAGATAAATTTTGTGTTAAGATATAATGTGTTTGTTGATGCCATAAATGAATTAGTAAATATTTTAAAAATTTTCTCATTTTTCATTCCTTGTGAAACAAACAACTATAACCTCCACATTAAAAAAGAAAACTAACTAAAATCAGCATACTATAGAGATAACAACCACATCAGTGATTGTACAAGCACAATTCACAATAGCCAAGTCATGGAACCAGTGCTGATGCCGAGGAACAGATGAATGGGTAAAGACAATGTGGTATATATACCCAGCATAAAGAGGAATGAAATTATGGCATTTGATGGTGAATGGACGGAACTGGGGAACATCATACTAAATGAAGTAAACCAGAATCAGGAAGTTAAGAGTTGAATATTTTTCTCTTATGTGGAAACTGGAAATAAAATAAAGGAGGAAAAACAGGAACTCCATGAAAACAGAAGGGATTTCAGTAAAGGGAGGAGGGACAGGAAAATGAAGAACAGTAAAATTAAATTGACCAAACTATGCCATGTACATGTATGAATACCATAGTGAACTCCACTTTTCTGTATATCTATAAAACATCAATTACAAAAAATAAACAATGACTAAATAGAGTAAAGACCTTACTGGAAATGAACAGCAGGAAGGAAGGAAAAGAAAATATTTGGAACTGAAATGAATCAAATTATATTCCATGAAGGTATGATTATATCAAGTAAACCCCTGTATTATTATAATTCCCTTATAAAATATAGTTATTATCATTATTAATTTTTTTGGTACAAGGGATTGAATCTAGGGTCACTTATCCACTGAGTCACATCCCCAGCCCTTTTAAAACATTTGATTTAAAGACAGGGTCTTGCTGAGTTGCTAAGGCTAACTTTGAACTCATGTTCCTCCTGCTTCAATCTTCTGAGCACCTGAAATTACAGGTATATTCCCCTGAACCTAGTGATCCTAATAAAAATATTTTTTAAAAAAATTGTTTACATGCTGTTTATTGAAGAACATTTTCAGAAACCAACCATTCAGGGAGTGAAGGAAGCCTCTTCCTATAGAGCAAGAATCTGAACTAAGGAAATCACAAAAAAACCTTCATATTACAAACACTCCTGGAACAAACATGGACCTTCAAAATTGAGCTAGATTATAACAAAGAAGTCAAGTCTTAATAACTAGTAACACCGGAAAATTGTTGCCTTCACCAGAAGAGAGCAAATATATTAGGGGAGGCAATTCCTTTGGTATAAGGACACTTCCTAAAATGAGGCCAAACTTTGAGTTTTTTAATAAAAACTCTCTTGCAGTTAGGGGAAAGATTACTTTTGTTATTAAAAGAGAATCTAGAGAACAGACAACAGCATCCACTAGAGTAAGAAATGTGACTGATTTAATTCTGGGGGTGCTCCTTGGTAAACAGAAAACATGTCTAAAATTCCACACATATTTGCATACCTGTTCCTTTGAAATGTAATTTTATCACTACTTCTATCAAGAGAAAGTCTCTAATTCTTAAATCTATAGTTGGCCATGTAATTTCCATTGCTTAATGAGATACTGCAGAAATAGTTTTAAATGATTATAAGAGATCAGTTGGAGAGAGAGCATGAAGTGCTACCTGGAATGAAAGGCTCAGTTTACCACTCTTCACACTTACCCCAGCTAGGGTCAAAGATATGTGATGACAGTCATGTTGAACAATCTGCTTCCATTAAGCTGCCTACAATTTACAACACTGAAGAAAAAATGAAATTATGGCATTTGCAGACAAATGGATGGAGCTAGAGAATATCATGCTAAGTAAAATTAGTCAAATCCCCAAAACTAAAGGCTGATATTTTCTCTGATAAGCATATGCTAATCCATAATGGGAGGAGGTAGGGAAGAATGGAGGAACTTTGGATTGGGCAGAGAGGTGTGAGGGGAAGGGAGGGGTGCCAGGGTGGAAAGGGTGTGGAATGATATGGACATTATAACCCTATATACATGTATGATTACACAACTGGTGTGACTCTGCACCATGAACAGCCAGAGGAATGAGAAGTTGTGCTCCCTTTGTGTACAATATGTCAAAATGTATTCTACTGTCATCTATAACTAATTAGAACAAATTTTTTAAAAAATTTTAGAAAGAAAGAAAACAAAAGCAAAACAAAACAAAACAAAACAAAACAAAAACAGCAACATTGCATTTGGTAGTCTGTTAGAGTCCACCTTGTATAAACTTTCTTTCAAGTTGTCTGTTAGAGTCCAACTTATATAAACTCCTCTTCCACTGTATGCTTGAAGTATGAGCTACAGTTCAGTTTTTTATAGTTGAGAGAAGATACTATGAATGCTCATTTCTGGGATGAATACTTGTGGGGGACAAAAAAAAAGCATTTCTCATGTGTGATGCAACACACAGACACACACACACACACACACACACACACATATGCAATTATTTATTTTATTTGTTTTAATGTAATGTCATGTTTTCTTTGGTGCAGAATTATAGAATATGTGTAGGTCATATTGACCAGGGGTCAAACGTGGATAAGATGAAATAATTCAAGTAATTGAATTATTACTTGAATTCAAAGAATTCACAATACTTTTTGTATAATTTGCAAAACTAAAGAATTTTGGGGTAGTACAGTCAATATTTGAAATTAGAAGTAAGTGTCCTCATTATTTTATATGCCTAAGAGCTATAAAAGAAACCTGTGTTATATTTTAAGTACAATTTTAGTACCTATTGATGCTCATTTTTTCATAAAAATAAATGCACATTACTATAGATGCAAATAATAGCTATTTTTGGAATGTAAAATATGGAATAATTTAATTAATGCATTTATTATAATAAAGATACAGCAGAGCAACCCAGCAGGATACTGTTTGTTTTACTTTCATCTCCACTTTTAATATTTAAAAATTCATCTTATTATGTACTTTTTTATTTGTTCACCAAACTATGTGACTTTATGGTAGTAAAAAAAATTGAAGAATAATGACGATAGACTTACACAGTAAAAAATAGAAATTTGTTTTTAACTTCATGTTGACATGTTTGCCCCACCAAAATATTATTACATGCTAAGTTAGGTAGTACTGAAAGAAACAGAGGTCTTTGAACTCCATTAATTGGGCTCTTTCCCCATACATATAATATACTGCTGAGATTTTAACAAACAATATTATTCTCTATTTCATCATTAGCATGAAAAACAAATAGAGGCTACTATGATGATAACTGAGAAAAATTTATTTTTTTTTATTAAGGTGTATTGAGAATCAACTGGAGACCAAATAGTAATTTTATTTTTTCACTAAAATGGACTTCAATGTTTCTTTCAATACAGATTTTTTCTATAGATCATACAACACAAAAAAGAAATTTAGTTTATAATTTGTCTATCATTTCTTACTCCAACAAGGATGTCCATGATAACCATATTTTTTTCTATGCTCTTTCTTCAAAGAATTTTCTGAACAGCCACTCACTTTTATTCACATAAGTACACAGGGTATACGCATAACTTGTATTTGCACTGAATATTTTTAAAAAATGATTTTTTCATAAAATATTTGTATACATATATAGAAGCATACCCAAATCAACCAGAAAATATTTAGTATTTGCTACAATATAAAATTTATTTCACAAAATTTTTTAGCAAAAGCTCAAAATTTATCATATTACACTCCCTGATCTTGCTATGATAATGTCGTAAAAAGATGTGCGTGTAGCTTCAATATGACAAGGTTGTCATAAATTGGTCTAAGTTTTAGATATATAGAACTGTTAGTTTATTTTTGGAAAAAAGCTACAAATCAGCAGTAATATATAGTGAGAATGATTCCTGCACAAGCCACAGTACTAAGTTGTATAAAAGTTCAAATCAAATGTTTTCACACATCAGTTCAACATGGAATAACAATAACATTCCAATGACTTAATAAAAATATATTTACTACTTCATTAGAAAGAATTATACTTTTATTATTGTCTTGGAAAATAATTTATATTTTCTAATATATTTTGCTTAGCTTAGCTGATTTTTTCATCCTGTTAATACGTGATTAAATATAGTAAAATTATGCAGATTTGCTGATGTCTTTAACTTTTTTTCTTTTTCTTTCTTCTTTTTTGTGTAGATGGACAGAATGCCTTTATTTTATCTTTTTGTTTTTATGTGTTGCTGAGGGTTGAACCCAGTGCCTCACACATGCTAGATAAGTGCTCTGCTACTGAGCTACAGCCCCAGCCAGTCTTTGACTTTTCAATCTCAACTCATATGGAAGTCCAAATTTTCTGCGCACAATCTTATCTGAGCTTTCTCTTTTCAACTAGCTGCCGTGGCACAGATTCCAAAATGCAGACCTCTGTGAAAACCCTGATGGCAAGACCATCTCCATTGAGGTCAAGTCCCTTGACACCATACGGAATGTGGAAGCCAAAATCCAAGTCAAAGAGAGCACCCCTACCGTTACAAACAGAGCAAGATTATTTTCAGTCAAACAGCTGAAGAATGACCACGTTCTCTCAGGCTACAACACCCAGAAAGAGCCACCTTAGACCTTGTTTCACCTACAAGGCAGCATCGTAATTGTACCTCTGCCAGCTCACCCACAACCACAACTCTGTCAAGATGATCTAACACAAGTTTCACATGAATCTGCATTCCATGCTGCCAGGTGCCACAAAGAGTAGCACCATACTAAACATTTTTGCTCCAAGAAAATAAAAAAAAGTTTGCTCACAGCAACTCCTTCCCCTTCAGCTGTAGTCTCCTGCTTCAGCCAAAGCTCTGAGGCTTCATTAAGGTTCCCTTTCCATTGGTTGTGGTAGTAGAAAAGTAAAAATGTATCCACTTTGATGGCATATCTCTTTAAATGATATTAATATATTTAAAAAAATAAATGAGTTTATGAATTATGAGAACTGAAATACAAACAAAGTTTAAGTTTTTCTAAATTATATTCTTCTATTTATATTCAAGGTACAGAAATATAGAGAAAACAATCAAAATATTCTATCCCTTTTTAACTGAGAAATAAGACAGATACTATTGGGCTGAGGGTCCCACTGAATTACTGAGGATCAACATGAACTTGGGATCCTCCAGCCTCAACCTCCATTTGCTGGGATTACAATCATGAACCAATGCACCTCTCTGATGATGTACTTTTAAAGTGACAGTTAATCCAAACATATTCAAATTTAATTTCTCAACAGGTTCTAGATCTTGAAATAAATGTTACTTCCAAATACTGAAAATGTCCTTGGTTCCTCTTTCTTTCACACACATAGCAGCTGTGATAACTCCTCATCATAGATAACATAAAATCATGATTTGTGGGATTATATTCTCACAATATCTCCCTTGCTGAATCAGCATAAGTCACTCAAGGATAGAGATTTTTACCTTCTTAGCTACATTGTCAATCTAGTTGGTGTCACTGGGTCAGAGATTGATTAAAGAAAGAGTTGTGAACATATACAAATTCTCTGTCTAGGATCTATGACAATAAATGTGGTAAATATATGCTATAACTTAGTGTTTTTCATTAAAACCGAGGTTTAATTTTAAATAACATGACATAAGGCTATGTTTATGATATTTTCCTGAAAAAGATATTGAAAAACAACTTCTATATTTAAATATGAGTGTTTATTGCCTCTGCTTATGTTTGTTTACTTTTCCCAAGTTCTCCTTAAGTAACAATTGAAATGGAGCAAATTATATTCCATGCTTGTATGATAATGTCAAAATGAACAATATTATCATAACAACAATGTACTAATTCAAAAACAAGGTTTGATTCCTTAGGCATTTTTATATAATAGGGGGTAAATATAATTGATTTGAAGTGAGGTATTAATTAATTAATTAATTTCTCAGTTATAAGAGGCCACTATAAGAGGCCATTGTAAGAGGCCATTATAAGAGGCTAATATCATAACTTACTGGGAATTTATAATAATTAACCAGATGAGTAGTAAAATAGAAATAATAGGAAATTAGAAGCAATCCCACACTTATGAGAAAATATTTTTCATATTATATAATTAATGTTTCAACTAAACAGGGCTAGTAAATAATTCTGAGATAATTGGTACATCATTTTAAGAATTATGGTTTCCTAGTTTGAAATAAATGCAACAAGTTGGAGCTTTTTGTTTTTCAAAGTATAGAAAAATATTAAATGAAACTAAATAGGTAGAAAAACACTTAATAATAGTTCCAATTAGTGAAGAAATTTTTAGGACTCAAAAAGAACATCGCACCAATAAAAAATTGGAAGTTTTGAACAAATTAACATTAAATCTCTGAATAATAAAATATACTATGAACAAAGCAAAATAGGACACCACTTACAGAGAAATGCAACTAAGCATCATTAGGAACATTAAAAGAAACCAATGCTACAATCCAATCTTTTGGATTATAAAGAAATTGAATGCTAATCCGATCTTTTCTATATCTGAATTTCGTAGAGTGAGTAATTTATAAAGAATATATACAACATTTTCTTTATCCACTCATCCACTGAACTATTCATAATAACTAAAATATGATATCAATGAAGATTTCCTTCAGTGAATTTTTGGATAAAGGAAACATGGTATATCATTCTGCCATAAAAAAATTAAAGATGATATTTGCTGTACATGGGTGCTACTGGAATTCATTATGTTAAGTGCAATACACACTAGGCACAGAGAGAAAGTACAGCTCTTCCTACTCATCTGTGGCAACTGATAAGTAAATGTTGTAGGATAGAATGGAATAGTGGTTTCTAGAAATGGCAAAAGGTAGGCAAAGGAGGAATAAAGAAGTTACATAAGGTGCACAAAAACACAGAGTGGAGGAATTACTTCTGGTGCTTTTTTAGCACAGTAGGGTGACTATTAGTAAAACAATCAATGTGTTTCAGTATGACTGGAAGAAAATATGAAACTCCCAACACGTAACAGTAATTAATGTTTGACTATTACCTTATGGATTGAATTGCCGATATGGACACCATGAATATGTACTAATATCAAAAAAGAAACGATGGAAGAAGGAAGAGAGCAAGAGATAAGGGAAAAAATAATGGAGTCTTTTTAGCTAATGGTTCTGAAGGTTAGGAAGTCCAAGAGCATGGTGCTGGCATATGTCTGACTCCTGGTGAGGGCCTCAAGTTTATCAGAACATTGAGGAAAAGCAGAAGGGATAGCAGGTGCATGCAGATAAAACAAAATACAGGGGACAGCATGTGTTTGTAAGAATCTCTGCTTACAGTAATTAATTCAGTCATGAGAGAGCAAGAACACTCGGATGCTGGTGAGAACTAACCCAGTATTGCTAAAGCAGCATAAATCACTTTATGATGTCAGAGCCTGCATGACCCAAATAGCTCTAAAACCTGCTACCTTTCAGCACAGTCACATTAAGGAACAAAATTTAACCTGAGATTTGGAGGAATCAAACCACATATAAAACACAGCACAATGATTCAAATTAAATAAATGATCCATTAAGTTTTAGCAAATTTGGGCAGAACTTATAATAAAGCTTTTTCTATATTTTAGGTAATTATATATAAGGACAGACACATATGTATACATTTGTGTGTTTATACAAAACTTATATACATAAACACATCTTTTTATATCTAGGGTATATTTATATATTTGCATATAAAACATATGTATTATATGTAACATGGAGATAAAATCATAAAATGAACAAAACATCAATATATCAGTAAAAACCCTGAAGTTAAGTTTCAAAAGTCCTGGATAAGAAGAAAATATACAACAAATATCAGATTTAATAGATAAATATACTGGAATCTATACACACATTAGCAAACTATAAAACTGAAAAACGAATAAATGAAAAGCAGAGCTGTAAACATTCTTAAGCATAGATTTCAAAAACAATTTCTAGAGTAAAAAAAGTCAGGATGATTGCATTTGTAAGAAGTTGGAATATTGGTAAGACACCAATTGTTAAGGTTTAATTGGTTATTTTTTTATTTGTTCTTATTAGTTATACATGACAGTAGAATATAATTTGACATTATACATAAATGAAATATAAATTCCCACTCTTTTAGGGGTACATGATGTGGAGTTACATTGGTTGTGTATTCATGTACACATTATACTCCATTATATATGATGTATCAAAGTACATTCTGTCATGTGTAACTAATTAAAACAAATTAATAGAAATTTTAAAATTTAGCAAATAGTTTTTATTCATCTAATTTTTAATATTTAATTATTTTATTGGTTATTTTTACTTATACATAGCAACACAACATTAGGATTGATTTTTACATAATTATAAAATCATGGACTTAATTCTTTCTAATTCAGTCCCCAGCACTTCCCCTTTCTCTTCCCTCCTCCCTCACTTGTCTTCCCTCTACTTTACTGATCTTTCTGTTATTCATTTAGATTTTTTCTTTTCTTTTTGGTAGGTCCTTCTATCTTGTTTTCCCCATAACTTTATTGAGATAAAATTGAAATACAATAAACTGCACATATTTGAAGTATGCAATTTAATCAAATTTAACATGTATGTAACCAAGACAATCAATATAAAAAACATTTGCATTACTTTTTGTTTTTAATTTGAAATCATGCAGACTGTGTTTCTTGCATGGTTTACTACATTAGAAATTAATTACCTTAAGATATATAGTACTCCACCCCCATGTCAACTATTTCAAAATTAAATGACACACTTATAAATATCTCAGAGGTCAAGAAAGAAACCACAAGAAAAGTAAATAATAAGTGCTTAGAAAATAAAAGCTTAAAATATCAGGATCTCTGGGATAAAACAGTAGTCACGAGAACATTTTTAACTTAAAGTACTTGTGTAAGAAATTAGCTAGAATAACAATCAAATTATTTGCAAATTGTGTAGTAGGAAGGACAAAATAAGAGTAGGAACAGAAATATATGAAATATAGAAGAAACAGTACCAATAAAATTTGATGAAAATCAAACAAATCTAATCAAGAAAAAAGAAAGAACATACAAACTAATATCAATGAGCTATCAAAACAATCCTACAGTTGCTAAAAATACATTAAGGTAATATTACAATTATATGTGAACATATGTGATAGCTTACATAGCACGGTCTATATTAGAGAAGGATCTGTGTGCTGCTGAGAAGAAAGTGTGTTCCATCATTGATGGATGAAATATTCTATGTATGTCTGTTAAGTCTAAATTATTGATTGTGTTTTTTACTTCTATAGCTTCTTTATTTACTTCTTCTTTGGAGTACCTATCCAGTGGTGACAGAAGCATGTTA
>JAJEJO010000372.1:881188-988835 GCA_020662805.1 Glaucomys volans | reverse complement strand
GATTATGAATGTATATATGTGTATATGGTGAAATGCATTCATAGGATATATGTTTGTATTATGTTGTACAAAAATAATTACATGATGAAATACACATAAAGAGAAGGAGAAAGAGAAAATTATTATGAAAGTTGATTCATGAAGTTTTGGACACTTAGAACTTCCATCCTCTATGCTCTCTCTACTCTGGAGGACCCAGAGCCCTGGTGGTGTAATTTAATCTGTGTCTGAGACAGGAAGAATGATGAACAATGAACAAATGAACCACACCAAAACAATGAACCACACTGCCTGAAGGCAAAGATAAAAGTCTCAGATCCATTAGATAGAGAGTATTTTTCTGTTCTTCATCTTGCTGTTCTATCCAGACTTTAAGTTGATTATCTGATAATTTCCCACAATAATGACAGGAGGCAATCTTTATTCAGTCTATTCTTTACTCAGTGTACTAATTCATGAGCTAATCTTACAGATGCACCAAGAAATGATGTTTTACCAGCTACCTGGGCATCTTTTACTCAGTCAATTTGACACATAAAATAAAGGATCACAAGCCTACCCACTGTCAGCTAGGCACTCAAATACATCGCAACTGTACTTGGTATTCAGATACCAATGATAACAAGGTCATAATTACTCCTAACCTGACACAAAAGTATCATACATGCTACTAAAAGTTCACACATTCTTTCCCCCAGTAGAGGAGGCAATAGACTTTAGTGATGTTTATTTTCTCATTATATCACAAAAGTTAAATATGACTATGTAGTATTAAAATGCTTAAGTACTGACATAAAGTCATTGTGTTATGCAATAAGAGAGATAGGAAAAAGAACATTTATATATAGTATATATGAGATCTTTATTTATACATATCCTATAAATATATATGTATATATGAAATATATCCTTAATAAAATAGAGAAGGGACTATTTATGATAATTCTAGTCCTTATATATGTAACTGGCCACCTGCTCATACCTGATATGTATAACTATCTTCAATTGTACATTATGCAGTGCCTTCAGCATGCACCTTAACTAGTCTTCATTCTTTACCAGATAGGTTGACAAATACTTACTTATCTATTAGAAGAGGTCTATTCATTTACTGATTCTCCACATTAGTTTGTCATCTGATTTCTTATCATGTTCTTTCTTCATTCCTAACAGTCCTGCCTAATCATTTGCTACAGTACATGAATCAGTATATAATCCCACATTTGGTTGTTTTTTATTCCAAAATGTGTGTAACTGACATTCAGTCACTGAAGTTTTGTGCCCTAGGGTGATTTCCCTTTTCCATTGTCCTTCAGAGATAGCCAATATGAAGTGCTAGAGATATGCACTTTTGGGTGAAGCCTGATGGCTGCTTGAGTCTTTTAACATGCTTTGTGAATTTGTGAATTAAAGACAACTCCTCATGAAACCAGAAGTCCAAGTTTAGCTGGAGAAGGTAGTATAGCTGAAGTGATAGTCATGAGCATTTCTCCCACTTTAAGTAATATACTTGTACTCTCAAAATCTTCTTGAGCCCTACTAATTGTAAATCATTTGATGACGGAGTTTGGAGTTGATGATGGAATTGTGAGCCAAACTCTATGACCTGTGGGTAATATAATGCCCAGTTTATGATGGGCAGTTCAGGTCACATGGTGATTTTAGCTGACCATGATCAAGTGCTCATTTTCTCCTAAGGCCTAATAGCAGGCCAAAAGCTCTCTCTAGAAAAGGAGAGCAGTTATTTATGAGGATAACAAAGGTTTGCAATTCATGAATAAAGAACCTACATAACACTACAAAAGGCACCCATATCTGCCAGTGACACATCATTGCATCTATTGTAACACATGGCACAAGTGGCAGAGCAGCTTGCACAACAGCCTGGGCCTGTTTTGGAACCTCTGCGGTTATGGCCTTACTCAGTACATGGACTGGAGTAACACACACAAATGAGAAATATGTTGCCTCCAAAACCCAGATTGGCCCACTAGGCCACGTGCCTTTTTTGTGGTTTGAGGAGGGGTCAGATATAACAACTTATTCTTCATCAAACAAGCAGTATTTCAAAATGCTTCAAATCTCTAGACCTCTAAATCTCACTGAAGCAGGAAACCTTTGACCATCACTGAGGCAGAAGATCACCCTCTCACATGCAAATGTCTTTCTAATAAGTAGAAAGTTTATTTCTACTCTATTAAATGAGTAGTTGCTGCTTCTCATCACCAAGCTCCCTCAGTTTAATACGATCAACATAAAAGACCAATGTAATATTTTGTGGAAGATAAAGACGATCAAGATCAAGATCACTCCAAAAATTAGTATGATATAGAACTAGAGAATTGATGTGCCCCTGAGGTAGGACAGTGGAAATGCAGTTTCAAATTTACCAGCTAATTTCAAGCTAGCTTCTGGTAGGCCTTATGAACAAAAATGGAGAAAAAGGAATCTTCCACATTAATAACTCAGTACCAGGTAAAAGGTGATGATTTACTCAAAAAATGAAATCATATCTGTCACTGGGGCTACAATTGGAGTCACTTCTTGATTAAGTTTAAGATAATCTACTCTCATTATCTGATATCATTTTGTCTTCTGTACAGACTAAACAGAAGAGTTTAATGGGAATATAGATGAAATCACCACCCCAGCATCTTTCAAGTTTTTTTTAAGATGATAATTTTTTTAATCCCCAAATATTAGAAATCACAAGAAAAAATTAAAGTGAACTAAATTATCCAGAGAAAAACAAAGATTTTCAAGCAATATTAAATATATGTACACATGCAATGTATAAAATTATTGTTACAGCATTCATTATTATATACATTTACTTACATATATTCTTTTAAATTTTTTCATTTTTACAGACTTTATTTTGATTCATTGTACACAAATGGGGTACAAGTTTTCATTTGTATGGTTGTGCATGACATAGATTAATACCATTCATGTAATCATACATGTATACAGGGTCATGATGTCTGTCTCATTCCACCATTTTTCATCTCCCCCCCATTTCCCTCTACGTAACCTAAAGTTATTAGTACCTCCGTACTAATCTTTGTTTTCCTTATTCATATGTGATGTTTCTTTCATTTTACATTTTCTTAGAGGCAGTTCTCTTTTTTTCCGTTTTAGGAGGTGGGGAGGCCAGAGATTAAACCCAGGGGTGCTTAATTACAAAGTCACATCTCAAGTAAGTTTTATTTTTATTTTTTATTGCTTGCTCAGTTGCTGAGGGCCTGGCTAAATCACTAAGGCTGGTCTCAAACCTATGATCCTCCTGCTTCAGAATTCTCTTGGCTCAGCCTCTGGTGCCCCTGGGATAATAGGTGTGCACCGCCACACCCAGGAGGTGGAGGCAGTTCTAATGGCATTCACTTGGATTTGGCAATCATATTAGCCCTCACACTACAGGTCAGGAAACAAACATGGGTATTCTGCACACTGTTGAACTTTTTTTTTTCTTTTGTGCATTCTGAAACTGAGGAAATAACCAAACAATTGGAATCTCTATGGATCCACTTGGGGATGAACCTGAGCTAAACTCCAAGGATCACTTGATCCCTGTAAATTTGATCTTCAATTAGTGGACCATAGTGACGACTTGGATTTCATGGAGTCAATCAATGTCTGTTTACAAATAGTGCTAATTAGCAACCCAAAGTTCTCACCATTTCCTTTATCTTAATGCATAGTTCTCTGTGCTAAAAAGCCAAGATTACCTTTTTAACAGAACTGATAGAAAATTAATTAACAGTACAGATTTGGACATTGTATCAAGGTACCTCCGTGAGGGCAGTCATCTTTCCCTTTATTCAAGTGGTTCTTGGTCTGTAAATTTCATCTAGCCTGGAAATTGATTGAGACACAGTAACTCTTTTTCATGATTTGAGTTAGACTTTTCTTCATTTGACCTGGCACTGTTCTGCTAATACAAACAAGGTCAGAATGTAGTAGACCACGTCTATTTTTCTTCTAGGAGCACCATGACAAATCATGGCGCTATGTGATTCTGACTCTTCTGATTGCTCCTTTCATTCTGCAATCAGTTATAGTAATTATGCTTTCTTAGTCCATTTGCTCTTGCTGTAACAAGACACTGAATGCCACAAAGTTTATTTAAAAAATGAATGTTTATTTGTCTCCCAGTTTGGGATTCCAGGACGTCTAAGAACATGCTGATGCTGTCTTCAGGAGATTTTGTGAGAGAGAACAAGTGTGCTATCTTGGGCCTCTCTCCCTCTGCTTATAAAACCAGCAGTGCCATCATCAGGGCCCTAGCCTCATGACCTTGTCTAATCCTAATTACTACACAAAATTCTCATCTCCAAATGTCATTGATATGTGAGATTGGGAATTAAACTGCAACTCATAAAATTTGGGCAGATTCATAAATGCAACAGCATTTTCACCCCTGGCCTCTAATTTCATGTTCTAATCACACAGAAAATACACGTTTTCTATCTCAGTATCTGTTAAGTCTTAATTCATTTCAGTGTCAAATCAAAAGTCCAATGTTCAGAATCTTACATGAATCAGGTACATAAGGCGTAGGTCATCCTGGGGCAAATTCACTCCAGTCATGAGTTATGAAATTAAAACAAGTAACCTACTTCAAAAATTCAGACAGACATAGGACTGAGAAATGTTCCAAAAGGTAGAAATTAGCAAAGTAAGTCCAAAATTCAATAACGGAAGCAACATTAACTCAAGATCTTGCATTATTCAGGCTTGCAGAATTAACAGCATAGGGAACCTGCCAAGTTTTATAGCTTGTGTCCTCTAGAGCAATGAGTCAAGTTATACATGTCTCCTGAGCAGCAGTTGGAATAGATATGCCAGAATGCAGGATACAGAGACTCAGGGGGGTCCAGGGGATTGAATCACTGGAGAATGTCCTCACCCATCCTCCAAGATCATTTTCTTCTGCTAGATCTCTGAGCCTATGAAGAAAGTGGTAGCCTTGGAGCTACCCTTGAGATCATTCCTCATTATCTTGATGATTTCCTTTATTTATACCAATCTTACTATCAAGCAGTATCGGGGTTACATTTTTGGTTTCTTCTCCTAAAATGATCTTTCGTTCTTTACCACACAGACAAGTTTAGAAGTTTCCAAATGTCTCTATTTACTTTTTAATTACTTTTTTTGTTTAAATCATCTTTTTGCTGTTTCATTTCCCTTTAACCAGTTAAAAATAGCATGCAGAAGCTTGAATTCTTGTGGCTTAGTAATTTCTTCTGCCAAATGTCTTAGTTCATTGCCCCTAAATTCTGCAGTCCGTAATGTGTTAAGCCATGTGCACAATGCAGTCAAGTTATTTTCTCCTTTATAACAAAGATGGTCTTTTCTACAATTTCCAAAGTTTTATTGCTCAGTTCCATTTGAGATCATATGAAAATGACCTTTACCATTCACATTCTTGTCAACATTCGGGTCATGATCACTTACATAGTCTCAGAGAAGTTCCAGATTTTCACCATTCTCTTCTTATGTAGAATCTCCCTTAATGTTCCAATTATGGCAACATAAATATTTTCCAGCATTCACTTCAAAACACTTCCTGCCTCTACAGATACTTCCACATTTTCAGGCACTTGAAGAGAAATAGCCCCACTTCTCAGAATCAACTTTATGTTAATCCACTGCCATGATAGTACTAAATATCAGAAAATGGGTAATTTATAGGGAATTGGAGTTCATTCTGGTTTACAGTTCTGGATCCTGGAAATTCTAAAAAGAGCATGGTGCCAGCATCTGCTTAGCATCTTGTAACGGCTTTTCAATGTGCCATAATATACCAGATGGTACCACCTGGCAAGAAAAAGAAATTGTGCTGGCTTGGGTATCTCTTCTTCCTGCAAAGCCACTGATATCATGGGACACTCCACACTCATAAACTAATATTATACTTAAGCAATGGCTAATTTTGGTTTTCAACTTTTCTGGATTGAGATTTGCCTAGAAAATTGGCATAGTATATTTCTGAGAATATTTGTGAGGGAATTTCCAGATGAGATTAGAATGTGGGTGAACTGAGAGAGGAAGACATGCCATGAATGTAGGTGACACCATCAAAGAATGTGGGAGTCACATGGAATAAAAACAGATTAAGAGGAAAACTTATACACATTTAACCATACTTGAGTAATGATCAAATATTAGACTCCAAATTCTTCAGCCTTTGTTTGAAAACTTACACCAGTGGATCTCCAGGCAGAATTCAGGTCTTCTCCCTCAGACGGGTGCTGCATTATTGGACTCCCTCTCTCTTATATTTTGAGGTTCCTGGCTAATTGGATTTATTTGCTACCAAATTTCTTGGCATCTCAGTCTGCCAGCAACCATTGGAGGACTATTCAGCCTGTGATCATGTGAGTGAACTGAAGAAATTCTTATTCCTATTTGTTCTGGTTCTCTGGAAAATCCTAAACTACCTCATACTTCCCATAGTCTCAATACCATTAACATGAATTGGGGGGTTATGGTCAAAACCCACACAATTTAGAGGAACACATTCACATATAACATGTGATTACAATGCCCTCAGAAAATGAGTGGGATCACTAGTCCCCTGCCAATATAACACCTTTTAACTCTCCCTGCTTTTAAGCTTTCCAATCAAGTGCCTGATGCTTCTACTCTATGTTATGACCAAAAGAACAGTGATTATTGAACTTGACAAGGATGGTTGGGAAATCCTATGAATTTATTTCTCAAAATACTGGTGACTTCCCATTGTAAATGAACATTTCTTCAATAATGAACACAATCTCAGAGTCCACCTTCCCTATTCCTTTGAATCCTTCTCCTCCAGAATAAACTGAGGGAGATTAGTCATTAAAATTAAATAAGGGTAACTCTTGCTTTAATCTATACTTAAGGTGCCAACTCAACTGCTGAAACACTTTATGCATGCCTGTTTTGCAACACTAAATGCAGATTCTCTGATGAATAAAATCATCCTATTTCAACATTGTATTCCTACCCTCACTATACTATACCTCTGATAGACATATCCAAATATAGTCTCCAGGTTTCTACTTGCATATACTTGAAAATTCAAGTAATTATTTTGAAATATAGCACTCCTCCTCATGAATTGTATTCTTCATTAATTTATTTATTTTTATTTATTATTTATTTTGCAATGCTGGAGATCAAACCCAAGGCATGATAGATAAGACATATATTACACACTTCTATCTCAATTTAGTGAACAGCAAAGGCTTGAGTCCAAGTGCAGTTTTAGAAGCAAAAAATGATTGGATGGATCCTGAAGAAAGTCTGCACTGCCTTGCCAGGCAGTTTCCTCTGAGGAGGCCATTCTCATTGTCTTTCCCAATACAGGGTGAATCTTTTCAAATGCAGGTAAAGGAGGATAAATCCGTGGCTGAGGAGGGCAATTGAGTTGACCACGTTTGATAGGAGTAGAGAGTTCAGTTCCATTGCAGGTGGGAAGGCTGCTTCTACTGGTTATCAGTTGACTTCTTCCACTGAAAAAAATAGTCATCAACTTTTTGAAGCTAAATATCCACAGTTTTATCACTTACTTCTTACATGTCTCCATTCCATTTTACAGGATTTAATTCTTTCCCAATCAGTGCACTTGCTTTAACAGAGAAACACAGGAAGGCTGGAAATTTGATGAGCCTTTTTATTCAGCCAATTGCTAGATGACTTCCTGCATTTGATATTCAGCAATTTTAACCCAGACAGTGCATGAGACAAGGCTATCCTTCAGAGCACACCCAGACATTATTGGGTCCTATATAAAGCCCAATAACTGGTGATTTAATCTCTGAACCTACCCTTTTCTTTCATTAATTTTTCTAACAAAATTAGAAGCAGTCAACCAGTGACTACTATGCATCTGAGCTTTCCAAAAATGTTCAAAGTTATCTAGAGAATCACTTCACATTTTGCTTCTAATAAGTGGTTGATTAGGATTATTTATAGGAAGAATTTGCATATTTATATTGCCAGATCATTGCATGAACTGTCATTGCTCTTTTTAATATTGGAAATGTTCATTTCAATCTTTATATTGAGTCAGATTAGAAAATCAAATCTAGGAAATTCAGTGACAAATCAAAAAACTCATTCTTAAAATTCTCTTCTTCTACCATCTGTCTTGGTAACAAAATCTTTATCATTCAAAGTCCTCCAATAGAAGAGAACCATTATATGAAAAATATATATGTAAGTATATATGTATATATTATGTATATCATGCAATTATGAATACTGAGAATCGACAACATGTGTCATTTTCAAGCCAAATAACCAGGAAAGCTAGTGGTATATATTCTGCATACTATAGAATCCGATGGTGTAACTCTCATTCTGCGTCTGAAGGTCTGACAACTGGGTCTGGACAGAATGGGGTGCTCTAGGTACAAGGGACAGAGTGTGGAGGCCTAAGCATTAGAAACTGTGAGCTCTGAGGGCAGGAAAAGATGAATGCTTCAGTTCAAATAGGAAGAATTTGTCTTCCCTTTACCATTGCTCTTTTCAGGCCCTAAATGAGGAGAATTTTGCTTGCCACCATTAGTTAAGTCAGATATTTATTTTTAAGTCAACCAATTCAAATGCCAATGTCTTATAGAAACACCCTCATGATATAGCCATAAACAAAATTTTGCAGCTGAGCATCCTTTAACCCAACCAATTTGACCCATAAAATTAATCATCACTATAGTTATTAATGAATGTTCAAGTCCATATTTCTGGGTCAATTTATAATTAATTGACATATGTACTTCCAGGATGTTGAGAGGAAAATATTCAGTAAAGATGTGATCAAATATTATGAGTAGAAAACCATGTGTGAAGTTTTTTCTTAATAATGTAATAGTACCAAAAATATTAAAAAAATCAACATTATGAATCATCAGGGAAATACATATGGAAACCACAGTGAAATATCACCTTAGTCTGATCAAATTCTGTGTCAACATGTGAAAACAAGCTTGGATGGATCATGTTTGTTTTACTTCCTTGAGAGTCAGATCTGTGTTTAGATGTATTATATGATGCTACATGAAAGTTATATTAATTACTTGGCATGTTTTAGACATTAATTTCCCAAACACCTTAATTTTAATGTATTTAAACATAAAAATTTCCTTATCATTAACTTTATCCTTAACATTTTTAAACATTTTGCTTCAATTCAATTACTACTAATACATATATTATACTATTTTTACTTTTTGTGATTTTTTTTCAGTGACAGAATATTAAACAGGAACACATTCCACATATGTTAACCCACTTTGGGTAAATCTCACATTTCCTACATTTACCTGCAGTTCTTCCATGGCCTACATTGAAAGCAGTATAAATATGACAGTAGATGGGAGAGATAAAAAGACATCAATGACATTGCTGGAAATATATTCTTCTGAGTTTCAGTAAATTGAAGGATGTATCTTGAGAAAAATATCGTCAGTCATACCTGTATTAAACAATCTACCCGTCCATCAATCAGAAGATGGCATTGTATCACAGAAATATCGCCTAGGAAACTATAATATATGACCTTATATCCATTTTAAGCATACATAATTTTAAATGTGAACTTCGTTACCATTTGTCTTTGGAAAGAACACAGATAAGTGTGTTTCTTTCTGCAAAATTAAGAAAAAAATAAATGTTAATGTGATGAATAATTGCTTCAAATTATATATCCTAAATATGTTACTTGGATGTTCATATAATGGGTTTTAAAAAGTGAACATTTCATTTAGGAAGAATTTGACCTATAAAAATTTTAAGTGCTTTAAGATATATTAGAAATAATGCAGAAATTTTGATATTTTATAAGTCATTGAAAGATACAGAAATATATATATATATACACGCACATATATGTATATGTCTGTGTGTATGTATGTATGTGTATATATATGTGTGTGTGTATATATTTAGCACAAATATCTATTCATATAGCCTGGCACAGTGGTGCATGCCTATCATCCCAGTGGCTAGGGAGGCTGAGGCAAGAGGATCAAGAGTTCAAGGCTAGGTTCAACAATTTAGTAAGGCCCTAAGTAACTTAGTGAGACCTTGTATCAAAATGAAATAAAAAAACAAAGGCAGGGGATATGGTTCAATAGTTAATTGACCCTGGATTCAATTCCCAGTGCAAGGAGAAACAAAAAAAAAGATAAGTTAACTTACACAATAAAAGATTCAAGCCTATGAATAAGAAGATGGCAGAAAAAGTGTCTTCAAAACATTATTTTGGCAGTTCTGTCATTTATTTATAAATGAGAATAAACCCAATATCAATCTATGTGCCAGCTACATGCACAAATAATGGAATCTCACACACTGATTTATAGTAGGATACATAACTCATTGTATAATTTCCTGCAGCTGGCAAATATCAGTATCACTCCTCTGACTTTTCAGATGAGGCCGAGTATTAGATAGCTCATAAAATAATGAAGGAAGCAAAACTAAATAGCATGCACATAATTATAATTGTGGTATCACTTATGCATTTCATGTAATGATATTTTAATAGTTTTTAAAAATGACCTGCATCATCAGTGAAATATGTGAGCAAAATCTGACACAGATGCAATTTAAAAGTGGCAAGTTAAAAGTACTTGTTTTGATAACTATCAGGTATTGATGTATCAACATTGACTGCTGCACCCCAGATCAGGTCCCTAACAATGGTCATATGATGACCATAGAGTGAGAGGCAAGATCTCCCTTCTTTACTATAATAAAATCAGATATTTTTAAGCCAGATGCAGAAGCACACATCTGTAATCCCAGTGACTCAGGAGGAAGAAGAAAAAGAATCCCAAGTTTGAGGCCAGCCTCTACAATTTAGTGAGACCCTGTCTCAAAATGAATGTGACTGAGAATATACCTTAGTCGGGGAGGAACCCCTGGGTCAATTCCCAGTATCAAACACACACACACACACACACACCTATCAAGGTTTTAATGTTACTTATTAAATGTAATTTAGTAACTAATCAATATAAACATATATATTAAAGTTGTAAAGTGTAATGTTTTGTCAATCATTTATCACCTCCTATGGTAAATCATTCACAATTATTTCTTCTTTTTTTTAAGATCAGGGCATTATAGTTGTCTATAGTTACCCAAATTTGCAGTAGATCACCAGAACTTCTTACTTCTATCAAACTATGACTTAGTGCTTTAGTCAACTTTTTCACTGCTGTGACTATAAGATCTGACCAGAGCCATTTTAGGAGGAAAAGTTTATTTGGGGGCTCATGGTTTCAAAGGTCTCCAGCCACAGACAGCAGGCTCCATTCTTTAGGGCTCAAGGTGAGGCTGAACATCATGGCCCAGGAGTGTGGCAGAGGGAAGCAGCTCATATGATGATCAGGAAGCTGAGAGAGACTCCACTCTCTAGATACAAAATATATACCTGCCCCCAAAGAACCACTTCCTCCAGTCACACCCCACCTGCTTCCAGTCACCACTCAGTTAATCCCATCAAGGAGTGATTCACTGATTAATTTAAGGCTATAGCCCTATCATTTCTCCTCCCAACCTTCCTTCACTGTCTCACACGAGAGCTTTTGGGGGGCACCACATCTAAACCATAACATTAAGCATCCACTAATCATCCATTCTCTATCCAATCCTATGACCTCATCCCCAGCAACTGGTAAACATCACTTCTACTCTGAATTTATATGGGGATGAACTTTTTAGATTCCACATGAATGACATCATGTGATACTTGTCTTCTGCCTGGCGTTTCTCTTAGCATAATTCTATTTACTTCCATCCATGTCATAGCAATTCACAGCATTTCATTGAGGAAGGGCTGGTTAGCCAGCCATCCACTGTGCACATGTACCATTTTCTTTATCCATTCTTCAGTTAATGGACACTTAGGTAGTTGTCATTGTGAATAGAGCTACAATGAAAATGATAGCACACTATCTCTTTAAATTCTGATTCCAATTATTTTAGATAATATTTTAGTCACGGGATTATTATTTGCAGTTCTATTTTCCTTTTTTTTTTTTTGCAGAATTTTCATACATCAACAAGATTTCCTTTTCTCCACATGTTCACCAACACTTTTTATTATTAGTTTTTGTTTCGTTTTGTTTTGTTTTTAATGACAATTGCCAAAATAGTTTCAGTGAGTTGATATCTCACTGTGGTTTGGAGGTGTTTTCTTAATATTAGTAACATTGAGCATTTCTTTATACCTGTTAGCTATTATTAGATCTTTATTTGAGAAATGCCCATTTAAGCATATCACTCTTTGTTTAAACTCTTCATTATTTGTTACAAAGTTTTTGTTATTCCTTTGATGTGTGCAGTTTGCAATTTGTCTACTCTTTTGATGATTCTTTTCTTCCGTACAGTTTATAGTTGATATAATGCCTTTTTCCATATTTGTTTCTATTTTGTTTTCATTTTGGGAGTCTTTTCCAAAATATAAATAAAGAAATTCTTGCCTATACAAATGTTCTGAAGCACCTAACTAATGCTTTATTCTAGTAATTTCATAGTTTCTGGTCTTACTTTAAGTATTTAATTTGTTTTGAGTTGGATTTGTTACTGGTGGAAGATAGTCTTTGAATTTCATTTGTGAGCTTAGGAAAATCCAATTATCCCACTGCCATCTGTTGAAAAGAGTGTCCTTCTCACAACGCAGTTTTTAGCAACATTTTTGAAAATCAGTTGGTAATAGATGCATAGGTTTATGTCTGGACTCCTTTTCCCATTCCACTGGTCTGTGTGTCTGTTTTTATACTATAGCATGCTCTTCTGTTTACTCTTGCAGTGCAGTATGTTCTGAAGTCAGGTGGTGGAATACCTCCTGCTTTGTTCATCTTTCTCAAAGTGGTTTTCACTATTTGTGAATGTTTTGTGGTTTCATACAAATTTTAAGATTTTTTCCCACTCAGTCAATGAAGAATGTCACTGGTATTTTGATAGGTTTGTACCAAAGTTATGCTTCACTTGGAGTAATATGTACATTTTAACAATATTGTTTCTTCCTATCAATGAACACAACATGTCTTTCTATTTATATATGTGTGTCTTTTTCAATTTTTTTCATCAGTGTTTTATGGTATTCATTGTAAACATAATTCACCTCTTTTGTTATATTTATTCCTTGGTAGTTTATTAATTTTTCAATTGCTCTTATAAATGGATTGCTTCCTTGCTTTCTATTTCAGATAATTTTCCATTGATATTTAGGAGAAATATTGATTTTTTAATATTGATTTTTGTATTCTACTGAAATTATTTATTTTTTCTAATAGTTTTTTTTTTTTGAGGGGAGTGAAATTTTGGGGATTTTCTATGCCTAAGATTAGATCACTTACAAATACTTAAAATGTGATTTACTTTCCAAGTTGGGTCTTCTTTTTTTCCTTCTGTATTCCAGCCTTTCCAGTAGTGTATTGAATAAAGTGGTGAAATTGAGAATCTATATCTTGTTCCAGATCTTAGAAGGAAAGTTTTCAACTTTTTCATATTCAGAATCATGTTAGTTGTAGGCTTATACTAAATGGCCTATATTATGTTAGGATTAATTCAATCTATACCTGATTTGTTCTGCATTTTATTATGAAGGGATATTGTGTATCATTATATGCATGTTATGCATCTCTTGAAATTATCATATGCCTTTTGTTCCTAAACGGTTATTAAGTTGCAGAATATATATTGATTTGCATATGCTGAATCATGTTGTTATCACTGAGTTAAATCCCACTTGATCATGGTGAATAAACTTAGTGAAGTGCTGTTGTTTTCAGTTTGGTGGTATTTTGTTGAGGATTTTTGCATCTCCGTTCTTCATGGATATTTGCCTGAAGTGGCATTTATCTGTTGTGTCCTTTTCTGGTTTTGATATTTGGGCAACTGTGACCTCATAGAATGTGTTCAGAAGAATATCTCTTTCAATTTTTGTCATATTTTTTAAATTGATATTACCTCTTCTTCTAGTTCCCCATAGAACTAAGCAGTGAAGTTGTCTCGTCCTGGGTTTTTCTTTAATGTAATGCAGAATACATTTTTATTTTTAATGACAGTTATTTTTTGTTGTTTTGTTTTTTCACTTGATCTATTATTAGTCTGTTTGGGGTTTCTACTTCATCATGATTTGGTACTGGAAAGTGTGTGTGCGTCCAGAAATTCACCTATTTATTTTAGGATACCTATTTGTTGACAGGCAGTTGTTCATAACAATCTCTAACAATCCCTTGCATTTCTGTGATGTTGAACTGTTTACTTTGTATATCTCTACCTATCAGTTTATTTATTTATTTGGATAATTTTTTGACAATTTCACCTTTCGAAAAACCTGTCCTTCAATATTTTGTCTCTATTTCAATTATTTCTACTTTGATCTTGATTAGTTATTTTTGTTTAAATTTTTTCTTACTTTTCTAGTTTCTTGAGATACATAAACTTTTTTTTTTTTTTTAATTTGAGATCTTTCTGCTTTTTGATGTGGACATTGATTTCTACCCACTCTCATTTTTTTACCTTTTACAGCATCTCTTGGTTTTGGTTCATGCATCTACAATTTTATTTTTTTCAAGACATTTATTCATTCCTTTTGACATCTTCCTTGAAATGCTTGTTCCAAGTTATGTTGTTTAGCATCTATATATTTGCATAGTTTTAAAAGTTTTTATTGTTATTGATTTCTAGTTTCATTGTCTTGTGGTGGGAAAAGATACCTAATATGATTTTCATTTAAAAAAAATTGTTGAGCCTTGTGTTGTGGTCTACATGTCATGTGACTTATCATACAGAATGTTCTAAGTTCTAATTGGAAGAAACTGTATTCTGCAGTTGTTGAAAAGACAGCTCTGTAGATGTTATTTTGGTCTGTTCGAACTAAGGCGTATTTGAAATTAATCATTTTTGTCTTGATTTTCTGTCTGGAAAATTTTTCTATCCATTGCTGAATATGATTTTTTAAATTCCCCTTTAAATTTGTATTGCAGTCTATCTCTCCCTTTATTTCTCTTATTATTTCCCTTATGTATTGACTTGTATTATGTAATTCCCCTTTTTGTAGCTTTTTAATGGTTTTGATTTAAAACCTATTTTACCTGATATGTGTGACTACTACTGCTTTTTTATTCAGATCTCATTTGCATAGAATTATTTCTTCCATCCCTGTTCTTTTAATCTATTTACATCATTAGATGTAAAGTGAATTTTTTTATCAGTCATATATTTGAGTTTATCTCAAATCAATTCAGAACTTTAGGTCTTTCAATAGAAAAATTTGATCTATTTATATTCCAGGAAATATTGATAGGCAAGGTTTTACTATAATAATTGCCAACTTATCTTCTAGTTTTTTTCTACTTTTTTTCTTTCTCTGTCTCTCTTATAAAGTGTTGTTTGAAAAGTGATTTACTCTAGTAGGGTGTTTCGATCCTTGTTTATTTTTTAATTGTCTATTATGTGTTTGAATTTTGGTTTTCATAAGGCTTACACAAATATCTTTTAATTATAAGAAGCTGTTTTGAAAAGACAAAAGTTTACTGTGACTTTGAGGTTCAGATATTTTTTAAAAATTAGAGAAAATATAGCAATAATACTACTCTACATTTGCATTCCTTTCCTCCTCATATTTTGAGTTTTTGATATTTTATTTTGTACCTTTTGTATTGAATTATCTCTTAGCAAATTCATGCAGCTAATATTTGTTTTGATTTTAGTCTTCATACTAAAGATATGAATTGTTTATGCACTGGTTTTATAATATTAGAGAATTCTGAATTTGTCTACATAATTTTGCTTTTTTGTTGTTTTGGTTTTTTACCCAGCTTTGAACCCAAGAGTACTTAACCAGTGAGCCACATCAGGTCTTTTTATTTGTTTATTTGTTTTTATTTTGAGAATGAATCTAGCTAAGTTGCTCAGGGCCTGGTTAAGTTACTGAGAGTGGTTTTGAAATTGTGATCTGCCTTTCTCAACCTCCTGAGGCACTAAGATTACAGGGGTATGCCACCGAGTCCAACCATAATTACACTTTTTAAAAAATTTTGTGGTACTGGGGGTTGAACCAGGCATATGTTGCATGCTAGGAAGGTTTCTGCTACTGAGCTACATTACCAGCCCTTAAATTTGCTTATAAAATTAATCTTACCAGTGAGTTTTACTGCTTTCCTTGTTTATTGTATTAAGATTTATTTCTTTTAGTTTGAAGAATTCTCTTCAATATTTCTTGTAGAATAGGTCTGGTGGAGATATAGCTTTTAGATTTTATTTGATTATTAATGCCTTTGTCTCTTCTTTATTTCTAAAGGTTAGCTTTGCAGAGTGCAGTGTTTTTGGTTGACATGTTTTTCTCCTTCTATACTATGAAAATCTCTTCCCACTCTCTCCTTTTCTGTAAAATTTCTTTGAAGATATGTATTGTTAGGTGTACTGGGACATCCTTATGTACTGTTTCTTTCTTTTCTCTTACAGTTTTGAGCATCTAGATAATTTTCATCTCTGATAGATCAATATAATATATTTTGGGATAGACTTGTTTTAATTAAAATCTGTCTAGTAACCTTTGACCTTTCCATGCCTAGATATTTGTATCCTTTTCTAGGTTTAGCAAGTTTCCTTTATTTCTTCTCTTCTCCTATCTTTTCTTCTCTCTCCTTTAGACTAAGCTTTCTTCTCCTTTGGCGCACTGAACTCATCTTGAACCTTCACTTAGCTATTCTGCTAAGCTAGGTTCTGTATCAACTGGGGGTCATATATTTTGTCCTTATCACTCCAAACATACAATATAATAGGTGCTGAGCATTTCTCCTTTGTTGCGTAGATGTTGGCAATTTCAAATGTTCTTGTACTTGCATTCTTTTTTGGTCTCGTTACAACAATACGAGAATCTTCCTCTGACATCAGAACTTGCTCTTATTTTGAGTTATAAGATCTAAGAAGCTGGTTTGACATTAGCAAGAAAGGAAAGAAAAAGGCTTTTGTCAGGAATGGGTAAAAGAGTTTCATAGCTTCTGATAGTTTAGCAAAGAACTCTTCCAGTAGGTTTAGGACAAAGATTAAAAATGACTTAAGAGTCTTGTTATACAGTGTGTTCTTTTAGCATATATCTCTCGGGAGTTGCCAGAAACAGTAGTAACTTCTCAGGATCTGAAGCTGTGTTGGGTCTTTGTTACATCTTGATCTCTTTCTGTACATTCCTAATTCACAGTATCTTCTGTGTAACAAGGCTTACTTCTGAGGTAGGTAATTGTGGATCAAGTCCTTTTGAAATATTTGGGGGGCGTTAATTTGACTTCAGTTGCTCTGGCCCAATAGATTTTGGGTTACTTTTGTACCTTTTCAAATCATTCTGTGATGTATGTTGAGATTTATTTTTTTCATACCTTCTCAAACTTTTACTGCCCAGTTAAGTTTCTCATTTACTCATCTTGATTTAAAAATATTAACCCATTCCAGCAGGTATTAAATAATGAAAATTTTAAAATGAATGTTACATTTTTCAGCTATGTAAGTGCTGCAACACAATGGCATTTAGGGTGTGTACACAGAATCTGTGTACTTTCTCAGAAAAACTCTTATCTGTTCCTTAGGAACACAGGCATCAGACTATGGTGTAATGGTGCTTCACTAGGCCCAGGACCTGCCTCAAAAGCTGTCCTGAAATGTGCAAATGAACGACTTGTAACTTGGCGCTTTGTATTTGGGAAAGAGAGGGAAGTCAGGCTGAAGATGGGCCTAGAGATGCAGACTGTCCAAAGAAGCAGAGGAATAAAAACTTAGTGTTTTCATTAAAGTGAGCACAAAAATGACTTTAAGTCATTTTATAGATAATGATTCAAAAATATTATTTTGATGGTAATGAGCAAGGTTCTCAAAGAACTCTTCAGTTTGCTGGGTTTTATATTTGCTTTGTTTTTGCCTTTTTAAAATTTCACCTGTCCAACATGACAGTCAGCCTCTGCTGGTGCATAATAAATGTAATACATTTAGGAATGCAGACAAAAAGTCAATATTAATTGTAAAAACTTAATTACTAAATTTTCCTGATAATAACTATTACATTTGTCTGGCTCTAACCTGCTGGGTTAGGTAACTTGGTTGCTTAAGACAAGAACTTGCTCAAATCAGTCTTTCACACCACAGTATAATTTAGCTGAAGAGAATGGAACCATTTTAGCAAGTATCATAGACACTCTCTCTCTACCAGTGTTACTGAAGCAAATATAAACTGCACTTGTGCTATGACTATTTAATCCCTCTCCCAACATGAGGTGCCTCTTAATAGCTGTACAAATTGCTTGGCAGACAGTGAACAGATTACTGATTATATAAGTTTTCCTTGTATGTCAACTTTCAGAATTAGGTAGAAATTTTAATAAAATGTATAAAATATTAAGTTGCTAATATTTTTTCTTAACTGATAAATATTATAGCCCAAGGAACATTGATTTTCAGAAATTCAAATGACTATCATTAAAAGTATATTTCTTATCTCCTAGAAGTAAAATCACTTACCAAATAGAGAGATATAATATTTTATGAAACATTAGTAGTAAATATTCTGTTTTTATTCATTTCTAGAGATCTAAAATGATTTCCTTATAACCCATCTCTCTTTTAAAAAATCCAACCTGCTTCACATGACTTGCATTGATATGTAAGCAAGGTTAAATTAAGCAGCATTTCAGTTTGGTCACATGTAATTATATTTTGCATTCTCTGTATGTAAAAACTTCTAAAGAGATATAACCAAAATCTGCTTTCTTATTATTTTAAAAATACATTCAAAATCATATTTTAGGTTATCTTTATAAGTTTGTAATAGAAAAGCTTCTGTTTTCAAAAATGTTTGCAAGATATTTTAATATCTTGGTTCATGCCACTTTTCCCATATCTTACAGTTTTCATATGATCTTTTTTTATTTTCATTACAACATTTTCTTTGTCCCCTAGTGAATTATTTTTCCATTCTGCATCTCTATTATTGAACAAGAATTTATTGAGCACTTATACAATCCAAAATTTACTTTCTATAGACTATAAAAGATCAAAGAAAATAAGATTTCTCTCCCATAATAATCCTACCTAGTATAAAAGTCCTCTTATCTCATTAAGTTTATTCTTATTCCCTAGTTATCCATACTCCTCTCACCTACTTGTCAAAAATCAGCTACTTTCTGTTTTCAAACCTGGTAAAAATAGCTTTACTACTCTTTCCAATTACATGAATTGCTAAATCAAATAAACACATAAAAATCATTAGAAAAAAAGGGATTCTATTAAGAAAATTGAATACTTTGGAAAGAATAAAGGTGAGTCAGAATAATTACTGTCAAGATAGTGTGAGTTAAGTATAATCGGTGATTGAATTAAAGGGTTATAAGATTCTTGAAGGATAAGAAGCCCAAAGAATTTTTGAAATTCTTTCCTGTCTTGGGTAAAATTAAATTGATTACTAAAACTGATTGAGTATACAAGAAAGACATATAATTCCATGAAGTAAGGACCTCCATACTTAAAATGAAGGCTTTGATCAACATTATGAGACTTGTATGCTATTATACATATTCAAGTGAAATGAAAACATGCAACTTTTTTACTGGAAATTATTTAAAATTTTATTAATAATTTAACTCTGATATTCAATCAAAATTATAATTCAAGGAAAACTCAGGATTGTTTAACTCCACAAACCATAAAATGTATGAATAGGTTAAGAAAATCAGATTTTACCTTGGAAAATTAGGAAAATCAAGAAGTTTTACATTTGCTTTCCAGAAAAGGCAAAATCTCAGATTTGTCTGTGCTTTCTTTCCTGTTATCCTTATTTGTGAAAATCAAAATTAATCTACTATACAGAGAAAAATATGTGTAGAAAAATATCAATCTATTTTCATGATTTCATTCCCATATGTGTTTATCTCTATAAAACATTTTTCCATACATATCCACAGACACATAAATACACCAAGTTTGTCAATCTCACCATTCACTTTTTTTCTTAATAGCATGATTATATATATCAGCTTACAGTGTGGTGTATTTATGTGCATGTGTGTATAGACACATGAATAGATAGATACACGGAAGACTATTTGTAATAAACTTATAAAATGCATTCTCTATATATTTATTTATATGTTACATGTATTATAGGAAGATAATTTATACATTGTCTTACCACTGTATATAAAATCATAAATGTATACTATAATTTCTTTTGATGCTCCTTAGTTTTTTCATTATACAGATTTTATAATACATGTTATTACATGTTGCTATGTATACAGTATGCATGTTATATATTTAACCTTCACCTTCTTACTGATAAGCTTACATGTGCCATTGTTCACCTTTATGAACAATTCTGTAGTATTTAACATTTTCCCTAAGTTGGATTACTTCTGTTTTGGATACTCCTAGCATTGGAATTATTATAGGGGTTTTCTGAGTGCCTGTATGACTTTTTACAGCATCATTCTTAACCAATGCATGATGTTGATTCTCCTTCACCACTGGCTTCAAGTTGCCATATTGTATATGGGTAGAAATAGAGCCAGGAAATGAAGGTGTCAGGGAATGGGAATCACAGGATTAGAGGAGCCTACACATTCTCCCCTTCCCTTTTCCCACTCATCTGTCACTCTCTGCATAAGAGGGTACGGTACCGGGACATACTATTTTTAATGCCACCTCCCAAGTCCAAGCCCAAGTCTGTCCTGTCAGCAGCAAAGGTCACATTCAGTTTCAGTCTACATGATCAATTCTCTCTGAGGTCTTCTATTTTGCCAATCTGACAAACAAATGAAAAGCCACACTCAGATCAAACAGCTCCCAGTGCTGCAATCCCACTCAGCAGTCTTGCTGTCTTGGAAGTGCATTGCTTTTGACTGATGCCTTGGACCACTTCCAAGAATCTTTTGATATTTCTGCCTCCAGGGAATAACCACCACTTGTAATGAAGCAGCATTGCTTCACCCTGCCCTGCTCATGTGTGCCTTTTAATTAGCGCAGGGTCACACACTCTGTTAGATAACACAGTACATTTCTCACATTATGAGATGCAAAATCCCAAATTGTCCAATAAGGGAACTAATGATCTTTGAACTAAACAGGTTGAAATTTTTGTTTTGAGAGGGACATACCAGTAACCATCTGGGGTTATTTTAAAGCCTTCATCTGTCTTCCCAGTAGCTTCAGTTTAGCAATATTAATGTTAGCTGGTTCCTATTTTAGTTTCAAACCTATCAAACCAAGAGCAAAGGTTAATTTCTTTTCTGGCCTTTGTGCTTTGGCAAGTGAACGCACTGAATATTAAATGAATAAAAATGACTAATCATTGCCTTTCTTTATATATTTAGAGAGAGTTACCATGAGAACAAATATTATAACCTTTCTTTTCTGTTCTTTTATTAGAACCATTAATAATACTAGGTAAAATGAAAGTATACAACAATGCAATGTTTTTCCTTCATGCTAATTATGTTGTCAGCTTCTTGTCTGAGTATATAATTGGCCGTGGCAGCAGCCCATATTGTAGTGTGTAAATGTACTGTGTTGAGTTTGTGTTTATAGTGGCCCCCAAAAGGGCACAACTTTGGTAATGGGATTCATTAGTCAAAGAATTCAATGTAAAAATGCACCAGTGTAAAATTTCCTAGTCATGGCTTGCTACAAAACGGGACAAATGTGGGGTTTTAAAGTTTAGAGAGAATCATCTTTTACTGATCTACTCCAGTATTTTTCAAATTTGAGAGCACTTGCGATCAATAATATATATGTGCACCCATCTCTGTGAGACATTGCTGCAAGCATCCTGGGTAGCCACATTTGGTGATTAATTGGTATCTTGAATACAAGAAAAAGCTGCAGTTTCCAAGCAGTGCTTCTTCCAACATGGTTATATCTATAATTCTATAATACGTAGTTCATATATTTGCATGTATGAGTGTTAAAGCTGAATAACAAAACTAAAAGTATTATATGATTATCTTATTCTTTTAAATTTTATAGATGGCCTTAAGTTCCCCTCAGCTAGACTAAAGTTTAGACACTTTTCTTCCTTGCCTGAAGTCTCCCTAACCTGCTTTTCCTTAGGGCACTTACTTAAGCAACAAGGATTTTTTTTTGTTGTTTTTTTTCTGCTCTTTTGAGATGTAAATCTTCTAGAAGCAGGACGTTTTTTTCTCTCTCACAATTTTCTAGCCAATCCTTTGAAAATTAGTCATTAAGAAATATAAGATCCTATGTCCAGGTTTTCTATGGAAGGATAGGAGCCTAAATTCTGTAAAGCATTACTATCACATACAGGTAGGCTAATTATGTTGACGAACCCTATGACCACCAAATTTGACACAACTGCCATTTTAAAAAATAGTCTTTACCCTATTGCAATAGTCTTAAATAAAATCTTAATTGAAGATCTTTTGTTTGTTTCTTTGTTTTGGTACCAGGGATTGAACCCAGGGTGCTTTACCACTGAGCCACATCACTTGCCTTTTTTTATTTTTTATTTTCAGATGGGGTTTACTAAGTTGCTTATAGCCTTGGTGAGTTGCTCAGGCTGGGTTTGAACTTGCAATCCTCTTGCATCAGCCTCTTGAGGCGTTGGGATTACAGGACTGTACCACTGAACCCAGCTTACTTGAAATTTTAACAAGTATGAGGTTCAATTGTAATTAGTATTTTGTCACCATAAGGCCTAACACTGGATCTTTGGAAGCAATCAATGACCAGTTCTTACTAATTTTAACAATGGTGCCTCTTATTTCTGCTAATGTGTTTAGAAACACATGACATTGTCTGTTTGGTAGAACCTAAAAAATAGAAAATTTCCATTTCTTTTTACTATAAGGAATTTTTCCACTTTATAAATAGAGAATTTTCTCCTTGTCAGTTCAGTCATCAGAAAGATGACCCTGATAAATTTGTTTTCTTTTGAAAATTTGAATAGACATATTCTAGATTAGATGATCCATTTAATTTGCTTTAAGATAATTAATACACTCACTATAAAAGGGGTTAGGTCTAAAGTTCATCCTAAAGTTTGATTCTTAATATGTTACTTTTCCATAATGCTGATATAGTTGAAAATATATGTAGTATGAGGAGTTATGAGGGTTCGAGACATTATATGCTACTATTAAACACATTCACTTTTCTTTTATTAATGAAATTAAAATAATTCAAATAATTATATTTAAATCTTTGCATATTATATAAGCAATTAAAAGTCACAGAAATACGTTTCAATTTCATCTCAAATTTGACTCCAAGAATTCTAAAAATAATATCTATCTAAAACTCACATTCAAATATAGGTCCACCACATGAGACTGAAATTCAAAACTGTGGGATGACAAACAAGCATGAGTCTGTTCTGTGATTGTGCACATGATACAGAAAGCAAGGCTCTTTTTAATGTATATTACATGACCTGGAAAATTAGTATCTTATCTTGTGAGACTCTGAAGAGCCCTTTATGGAAACCCAACGTTTATCACGTGTCACCAATAACAAAAGGTAGGTGTATGCACATGAGGAATACTATGTGCACTTTACCAACTACATATATAAATATGTATAGTACTTTATATGAGGCATACACACAACACCCCATATATATGTATATATGTATACTTATATATATATATCTTGCAAAAAATTTAGTCACGAATTACTCAATGCTTAAATGTCTAATTAATTCTAATAAAAACCTCCCACTTTCTAAATTCTAATAAACACCTCTACATTATACCAATAATTATATTAATAAAAAGAAGCCCTCCCAAGATGAAATGTCCAGAGGAAAATTACAAATTAGTGAATTAGAGAAGCCAATGAAGGAAGGAATGATTTTTAAGAGAAAAGTCAGTGCTATAAAATTACATTGAAAGGTCATATATGAAAGGAACTAAAAGTGTCAGTTGTATTTAAAAGACCCATACCCCACTCTCTGAGGTCATTTTAGCTCTTCTCTCCACGACACAGCACTTACAGGACCTCATGTCCTATGGCTGAACCCTGCTACTTTAGTTATCATAATGTTATATATTTGCAGATGCTCCCCTTGCATATACCCAAACATGCAGTTTTGCAATAGGTACACATAAAGCATTCACAATAATTCCTATTGGATGAGTAACAAAAACTAAGATAAACCATTTTCCCATCTCAAAAGATTATAAGCTACTTAACTTATAGGAAAACAGAAATCAGTCCATCAAATTAAGAGCACATATACACAAATGTATGGTTACACATTGTCAGGAGTATCACGAAAACACTGAAGTTTTCTATAAAAATCATAACAGTTAAAATGTTATTCACTAGTTGTTCAGGGCATGCCATTCCATGATTTTAAAAGTGAAAGGTGAAAAAATGAATAAGTAAGGAGAGAGGAGAGAGAAAATTGAAGCAAAATATTAATGGAACTAATAAGACCCAAATGAAGATAAAGAGACAACAGGGAATTGGGAAAACTATATTTGCAAATCCCATATCCATCAATCTGATGTATAATTTAGACCTAAATTAATAAAATAAAAAGTATCCTATACAATATTAAAATATATTAAACTAAGATTTAAGAAAGTTATTTCTATTTAAGTAATGACATTCAAGGTATAAAATGTTTTGTGCATTTGGGGAAATGATTGCTTTTCCTAAGAAATAAGAGATAAAATAATAATAATAGCAATTATATGTTATAATAATTGTGTTATCACAAATATGTATTATATTATTGTTATTATTGATAAATATTTAAAGGTAAAATTTTCTGATGAGGCTAAGTGGAAAAGTTGTATAGTCATTCTGCATTTGACATTTTTCAAAAAGCATAGAAAATATGCATTCTATTTATCCTGTGGTTGTATTCCTAGGGATTTTAGCAATAACAGATAATTGAGGAGATGAATAATGATTTATATGGGAACGATAAGGCTTATTAATAATAGTTTATAAGTAAAAGAACATAGAGTAAATATCTAATATGATATTATTAACTGTTAATGGTGTTCAATGTGTTGGATGTTACCTTATGTAACTAATCTGAGTTTCATATAAGTAAAAAGTTCAAGAATAAAAATTTGTATTACAGACATGTATTTGTTATGTATGTATGCTATGCCATGGGGAAAATTTGAATTTCAAAGAATTTTAAATGTATATAATATGGATTGATGTTTATATATTTACTCATAACATACATTTGAGACAACATCAATATGTCCTAACAAATATATAGACATAGAAGAAGAGAGACTCCAAAATACATAGCTACATCTGGTTAGTGGACTATGTCTAATTTTTAGATTTCTATTTAGGTCAGGTTGAATTTTTGACATAATTTATAATTACCTGGATAACTATTAAGTTGAGATTTAACATTAAATCTCTAAGTCGCCAGTTTCCTGAAATGTTACTGAATGGCAAATTCAATTACATATTTTTTCTCTTATTTTTTCCATTTAAATAATTGTAAGAGTTTAATCAGGACTAATTATCATTGTTTCAACTTATTGGTGACTATTTTGCTTTCAATTTATAATTTTACTTAACTGTTTAATGACTCTTCACTATGTAAATATGTAGTTTGATAGAGAAATAGGGAAATGCATTATTTCTACAATTGTCTAAGTTTTATGCTGTTTTTTCAATATAATAGGAAAAATCAGAAAACAACTATTTATGGATGAAGGAATAAAAGTCCAAGGAAACCAAACTATATGTACAATTAACTGAAAAGAAAAAGAGAGATATACTGGGAGTGCCAAGGTGATTATCCTTCTCTCTTTCAAATTCCCACTCTAATAATATTGCCTTTGGATTAGTTTCTTCACTTTCTCTGTTTTCTTTTTTATTTTTTTTCACTTTAATAACCAAGAACGAATCCATGGGTACTTAGCCACTAAGCCACATCCCAGCCCAAAACTTTCATTTTAATACAAGGCCTGGCTAAGTTGCGGAAGAGTCTGGCTAAGTTTCTGAGACTGGCCTTGAACTTGCAATCCTACTGCTTCAGGCTTCTGTGTCTGAGATTATAGTTGTATGCCATCATACCCAGCTGTCACTTTCCTTTTTATTATTTATCTCCTCTTATTAGTCATTCAGTCAGTCACTTTCTTATCACTTGAAGACTGAAAACTTACAAGACATTCTACACCATGTGACTTTGAACCACCTGGCTGCATGCAACCTGTGTCTCCCCTCTAATTACTATTCCAATCAACTGATCAGAAACAGTTCTAGCATGTGGCAGGAAAACACTGCCCCTATTCTTGCTAAATCCTTCCTTACATCTCCCAGGGTTGATATCATTTTCTTTGACTATCTATTGTCCCTCTATTCACCATAGTCTCAGTGATTGTTGAAACTAGTAGCTCTTTGCCCAAAGGTCTATACACAACACAGGACATGTATCCAGCCCATTTCTACCAGAAATATAAACATACATATGAAATTGGTATTGAAAGAGTATTTTATACTCAGGTTATTAAATGACACAAAAAGGTAGGTAAAAAAAAATAGAGAAGTTACTCTTTTGCAGATTTTTGTCTCTTTTATAACAAAACCTTACTTTAGCATGCTTTTCCCAGTGGAATCAACCAGATTTCTACCCTGGAATTTTGAAATGAATTTTTAACTATGAGAAATATTTTCTGGGAGCAAAGATATCTTGTTTTGGTCTCCATGTGTATATATATACCTCCAAAGCTCAATGCAGGCATATCAGAAGTCAAGAGCTCCCCATTGTATACCATGTTCATATTAGATTTCAATCACCCCTTATCTAATCATATTTCTGGAGGCATCCAGTCTTTCCTCTACCAAACCATTGAATTGACCTTCAAACATTCAGTGTATAGTATATTTATAAGTAGCTTCAGAGTAACATGATGTTATAATGAGAAACTTAATGTAAAAACAAAAGACTACCATGACAGGAAACATGCTATTGAATCAAATATTTTCAGTATTGACATCATAGCTTGTTCTTACATTTCCATATTCTCCACAGAATTTGCCCTTTCTTATAAATAACTATATTTCAGTGCTTCTTTTCTTTTTTAATGAGAATTACAAGTATATAAACCAAAAAAAATTATATGAGAACATCTTCAAACTATTGAATATTCTCGAAAGTTTGACTGACTCACTGACTCACAACAATTGGGTATTACTCATTCATCACTAACGTGGAAGTTTATTCTTCCCATTACCTAAGCTTTGGCTTTAAAAATGATATGTCTTGCATATCAATATATTTATATATATAAATAAATCGATTTTCCTTTTGACATTTGTTATGGTTTAGATTGAGCTGTCCTCCAAAAGTGCATGTGTGAGACAATGTGAGCAAGTTCAGAGGGGAAAAAAATGGGTTGTGAGATGGGATTAATTGAGTGGTAACTGGAGGCAGGTGGGGAATGGCTGGAGGAGGTGGGCATTGAGGATTTGGGCTTTGGGGTATATATTTGTATTTGGCAAGTAGAGTCACTCTTTCTCTGCTTCCTGATCATCATGTGAGCTGCTTCCCTCCGCCACACAATTTTGTCATGATGTTCTGCCTCACCTTGAGCCCTGTGGAATGGAACCAGTCTTCTATGGACTAAGACCTCTGAAACTGTGAGCCCTCAAATAAACTTGACCTCCTCTACAATTGTTCTGGTCAGGTCTTTCAAAGGAATCAAAAAGCTGACTAAAACAACATTCATTTAAAAAATAGAAATATAATATTATTGGAAGAAAAAATGTGAAATCTATAATGAGGTTATTATATTACAGTTATCAATTACATATTTTAGAGTTATGCCTCATTTAGCATCCCGACATGGATACAGATATCCTGCGCTTTGTTAATTTATTCACTCAGAACACATTTTAATGATATAGGTGTATATTCTTTTCTTCTCAGATATAGCATTTATCAAATAGGTGAAGGCCTAAAATTTACAAATAATATCCAAGCTATGCTTACTCCTACTTCTTTATTTGGGGACTTAAAATATATTGTTTAGCTGAGCAACTAAATGACCAGTTATAAATACCATCAATAATGTTTGCTCTCAAATACATGAAATTTTTCTAAATATAAAATTGTTAAGGACAGAGTAACATTGAACACTAAATATGGTTAAAGAAAATGGAAAGCAGTTCTCACAGTTCCAGATAATAAAACAAACCTAAAATAGGTATATATAGATCTGGATGGAGATTGCTCAGTTTTGTGATTCACCTGACCTCAGTTCATGTGTTCTCTAAGCTGATAAGCGAGATGGAGAAGCATCACTATAAAAGCATGAAAGTCCAAGTGTTGCTGTACATGGAATTCTGTGTAGTTTTTTTTTTTTTTTTAAACCAGGCAGCTACCTTGGCTCTCAATTATAGTAGAATGTGTTTCTAATTCTAGTGACCAACTGACATTCTTCCAAGGTGACCTCTTTTTGTACCAAGCAAGTTGTATCAGCCTAGAGATTGCTAGATGGTGATTATAGACATTTGAATCGAGCTAGGACTGCACATGTCTTTTTATAAGCATTTATAAGAGGAACTCACATCCAGGCATGGTGGCAACACCTGTAATTCCAGCTACCTCAGGAGGCCCAGGAAGGAGGATTTCAAGTTTGAGGAGCATCTGCAACTTAATGAGGACATAAGCAACTTAGTGAGACCTTATCTCAAAATAAAATAAATTTAAAAATGGGGATATAGCTCAGTGCTAAAGTGCTCCTGGGTTCAACCCCAGTTCCCCTCCACACATACACACACACAAAGTGGAACTCACAGTGGGTGAAAGTTAAAAGTGAAAACCTCTTGTTCCATATAATAGTTGAAGATGCATAAAGCCATTGAAAGACATTTTTAAAGAAATTAGTTTGGAAAGAAATCTTATTTTGCAACCCCAAAATAGATACAACACATTTCAAACTATTACATAGCTACACATAAATAAAAAAAGGCTTCAAGCAAATCATTCAATAATCACCACCACATAGTCATTAGTAACAGGATAAACATCCATCGTGACTCTGGAGTACAGGTCAAGAGGCTCTTATGGTGGCCAGAATTAATGAGTTGGTTGTTGAACTCTAGAAAGCTACTGAAGAAATTGGGAAAAGGTTCAAAACTCTTACTGTCAGAGATAGGATATGTGGACTCAGGAATCTGAGGTGGCAACTATTTCCCAAAGGTAGGAAGGTATTTCAATATTTTTAAAATGAATATAGGTAAGCTCCCACTTGCTGCCTGAATATCAACGCAGTACAAAGGATTTTTTTAAAAATAATATATCATAGTGTTCCATGAAGATCTAAAATTGAATCTTAGCTGACTGAATGTATTTGGTTACCTCTTGCTGTCAGGGGCATTTTGAATTCCTAGAAAAGAGTTATTTTAGAATACCATTAAACAAACTCAGAAACGGCTTGCTTCTCTTCTGAATGATGCATTTGGAGAGAAGATACTAACAAATTTCAAGAGGCAGACAAAGCCCAGCAGCAAGGAATCACAGTTTTTCTCTGCTCCATGATCTTTTTCTTTTTTAACTGCATATTCTGCTCAGAATTTCTTTACCCATAGGACTATTAAAAAAGAATATGTAAAACTTCTAGTACATTGATGATTATTCTGATGCCCTGATCACTATTTTTCAGTTAACAATAAATACCAAAAGTAAATGGAGTCATTGCTGCCAATTGAGAAAAATTCTATTTGAATTGGTAATTATTGTGTTTGCATTTCATCTTTGATCTGCTTAGTTTGTCCTTTTTCCTCTAGCTTAGTTACTCCTATTTAAGTTAATGGTGATGAACTTTGTTTAAAACATTAGACATTCAATAAATTTTATAAAATATGCTACCATAAATATACACCTAATTTTAACTTATGGATTGAATAAAAGGATAAACTATTTAATTTAGGTCATAACATATATATTTGGCCTACTCTACTTCAAAAAGATAAGCACCTATATCAAATTGCCTACCAGCTCTGCAACTGAAAATTTTAAGCATTCAGAAAATATATACACAATTATATTATTACCAAAAATAATGTTCAAGATTTTCATGTATTAGTCTCTACCTTTTTGTACATAACCATTTTATATTGTATATAAAAATTTGTATTATATAATGTAGTGACTTAATTGATATTTGATATATATGATAGCAACACTATACTAAATTTAAAATATTATAATACATCTGACAATATGAATTACCCATAAATAATTTATATATAATTATAGAACTCATTTTTTACTATATTAACATGCTTCACTGATATGAATTGTGTTTGTGTGTATGTGTATCAATGCATACCTATTAAGAGTACAGAACTGCTAAATAAAAAATGAAAATTTCCAAAGAGAAGTAAAGTGAAAAGTCCCATGAACTTAAAAAAAAATTCTTAATTCAAAATACTTATGCATTAAACATGTCAGGTAGGAATATATACCTTAAAGTTTAAGGCTATTATTTTATTGTATCACAAATGGAGACAAGATAGTGAGTTTTTGTGAAGGAGTTAAAGGTAATCAGAACTCCTACATCTGTGAGACAATAAAAGTTATGTTTAAATTAATGAGACATTCTATCTTTACAGGCTGAGCTATTTCCTCCAAAAACCTGTACATGGAAGGCTCAGTCCCCTCATACCTTGTAATGTGACCACATTTGAAAATGCAGTCATTAAAGAGGCAATTAAACAAAATGAGGACATCAGGCTTCACCTTAATCCAATATGACTGGTGTTCTCATAAGAACAGTAAATTTGGAGATAGACACACATAACAGGGAAATGTCACAAAAACTTGAAAATGGGGGCTGGGGTTGTGGCTCAGTGGTAGAGTGCTTGCCTAGTACGTGTGAGGCACTGGGTTCGATTCTCAGCACCACATAAAAAATAAACAAATAAAAATAAAGTTAAAAAGGTGCTTAAAAAAAAAAACAAACATGAAAATGGCTACCTACAAGCCAAGATGGAAGTCCTCAGAAGAAAACAACCATGTCAACTTGATGCAGACATTTAGCCTCCAGAATTGTAAGATAATAAAATTCTGAAGTTTAAGTCACCCAATATGTGGCATTTTATAAGGGCAGACCTAGTAGACTAATTTTGTTGAAAGTGCAGCTTTACTCTGGTGAGGAGAGTCTCCCAGGAAGAAACTCCCAAGTTCAGCATCGTAAGACTATGAAATTCAAATGTATTTTTCCAAAGTAGAGGGCAAGAATCAAATTGAAAATTATAAGCAGAGAAACCTGGGAATCTTGGCAGTCTAAAGAAAATTAGCATATTTCTTGTAGAAATATTCTTCATAATCTAGGCACAGAGAGATAATATTTTTTTGCTTGAATGTGGTTATGAATGAAAATTGCATCTATTACAGTCCATTGAACTGCTTTAAGAGTCTTTAAAGAAATAAACAATGCAATCTTTGCCCCAACATATAAAATAATAGAGGAATGCAAAGAGACAATAAAGTGTCTATTTTATTTATTGAAATAAATGAAAAAAAAAACTATGAATAATGGGGAAAAAAACTATTAAACCAAAGTAGCATATTTTAGAAAATAAGGACATACATTATGGATTAAAGTAATGTATTTATAGAAATATTATTCTTATGAATTGATGACCCCTTACTCTTTTAATGATGGGAAACTCTCTTAATTTTAATACATCCATTTGTATCAAACTTTTCTTTTACGATAGTGTTTTCCTTGTTTTAAGAAATCTATTGCTACTCCAATGACATACAGGTTTTATTCCATTTCATTTTTTAAAAGCATTCTTATTTTAGCTTTTATGTCTGAATATGGTTCTGTATATGGGTTGATAAAAAGATCATCTGCTTGCAACCCTCCCTCCTTTCTTTCCTTCCTACTTGCAAGTATGGATGCTTTTCTTCCTTCTTCCTTTCTCTTAATCTAATCCAAACCACTCAGCATTTTTTTTTTTTTTTGACAAGTGAGTCCTATTTCCCACGTTCTCTAAAAAATCAAATGACGTTCAGTCTTTCTGGACTTCTGTACTCTTTGGTTTTACCCATAGCAAGTATCAGAGATAGCATCTATAGCACACATAAGCCACAAAAGTATCATATATATAAGGTTTTATAATTACCTTTATATTAGTTAGTAAATGACCCCACATGTAATGGAGAAAAGATTTGAACAGGCATTTTAAAAGAGAGTATACAAGGTAGTAAAAAACCTCCATTACATTAGTTATCATTATCAGTTTAAAACTTCAGTTGTATAACACTACAAGTCAATCAGAAAGACTTAAATTGAAAAAGACTATCCATAGCAAATATTGTGAAGAAAAAAGAATTCTCATAAGTTTTTGAGGAAGTGTAAACTGGTGTAAAGTATTTGATGATTTGATGACATTTATCTACCAAATTTGAAGATATACATGAATATCTGCAGCCACAGAGAGGTGAAAAACATTCATTTTGAAAAACTCAATGCCCTTCAACAATGGAATGAATTCAAGACTAATGATATATTTATAAAATACAGAACATATAGCAAAGTAAATGAAAAAATGGCTTACATCAATATGATGATTCACTGTGTTCAAGATTTTTATTATATAATATCAAAATAGACAAAGATAAGTGTTGTTATATAGTATTCAAAGTAGTAAAGATAGTGTTAAACTTTACACAAGGGAGAGATGTGTTTGGGAGGAGCAGAAAGGGCTAGTTTTAAGATTCTATTTAGTAGCCTGAGTGTTAATTCCATGGCTCTGTTCTGCCACAGTACTGAATAATTGTTTCAAATTATTCATATATGACGAACCTGTGGAAAATATACAAGAACATGTATGACCAGGGCATTTTTCTAAAATGTGTGATTGTAATTGAACAGCACAATTTTAAAAAGTCAACAAATTTGAGCAATCTCACGTAATAGAAGGTAGTGGTAATGATGTATTTTATGAATCCATTCAGGATTAAATCAACAAAAAGATAATACCCAAAAACTGAAAGGACAACAAAATAAATAAATGTAACTATTTTTCAAGTGGTTTTACATAATCAAAGTGGATAAGGGATTACTACAAATGTCTTTAGAACACTGTATTCGTACAGTTTATTCTTAGCTGAATATGATTTATAGTCAAATATGCTGGCATATAAATCTTAAAATTTATTCTACCTTATTGTTCAAAGTAAAATTGTCATCATTACTTTGACATTAGCTGTATACATATATGTGTGTGTGTGTGTGTGTGTGCATGTGTGTGTGTGGATATATATGTTTGTAAATAAGTAATAAGTAGATATAGTATAATGGACAAGTGACTATGCTAATGTGGATTTCAGTATAAGACAATAAAGAACTCAAGTTGAAAATCAAGAAAATTTTGTAAGGATCCTATAATACTAAATATGAATTTAAAATATCGATATAAAATCATGAATTTTCAAATACGTTTTCCTAAATCTGTACAGCAAAATGACATTATTAACACATGAAGTAAGCATCCATGATATCTGATGTGAAGATTAGCTCATAGTAAGAACTCCCCAGTATCAATGCTGGTCTAGTTACTGTGCCTGTGAAATTCAACCTGTTGTGACACAGACTGATGTTAAACTCTGACTGTTGTGTGCACTATTGCTCAAGGTGATCAGCATGGCACTTGGTGGCAAACTAAATGGAGTACTTGTAGGCTGCTTTTCTGTTTTGCCCCTAGGAAGACTGTAATCTTTATTGGTTAAACCTCTTTGACTGACCAGTCATAAAGGCAACTGCAGCTTCCTGACCTCTGACATTTTGGGTACCATCATCCAGTTCTGTAGCTGCCTCTATTACATTATCCTGTTCTACAAAGGAGAGCTTGATGATATTAATGCTCCTTACCTCATAATTTTATTGCATAGTGAATCACCTGTCTCTCCATCAAGCTCACAACTCAAAGGGATCGTCTTACCATATATAACATGTCCATTCCAGAAAGCCCATTTTTCAAACCCTTTCTTACTTCTTCCATCTCCTGCGTCATTTCTGATATTCTCCCCTCACTTGTTTCTGACTGATGTTTTCCCCACCTTAAATGATCATTGCAACAGAAAGTTGTGTTTCCTGGCTTCCAGGAACATTGTAGTAGAAAGTTTTCCCAATCTCTTAAGGTCTCTCTTAGGACATTAGATCCTGTATTCTGGGAACACATACCCAACTCAGTCAATGATAGCTTTCTTGCTCTTATATTTTTGCCCTCTTGTTCAAAGACCCTCAAGGAACATTCCCCTGTCACCAGTCCATACACACTGACTTTTTTCTGGCATATTTGAACTCCTATAACCCTTTTGGTATAATGTCCTTTTCCTGTTCTAGGCTCAGTACATCCCCATCCATCTTCTCTGGGTTTATCATCCTAAGAGTCAGGAAAGGGTGTGGAAACAGTGGGATAGCTCCTAAAGAAAATCCTCTTGTGTTTTGGGTAAGGAACCTCTGCAATGTCTTTTAGCACATCAGAGATGTAATTCTTAATAAAGAAGGGGAGACAACTTCTGCTACAAAGACCAGGTTCTTTATGTTCAGTCTCTTAATATCCCTCCATAGCATCAATAATCGGTAATTTTGATGTGACTAGTAGATTTTGATTTAACCTACTGGTTACATTAAACCAGTAACCACATAGTTGTGATGTTGTGATGGAACACACAGTTGTTAGTTGTGATGCATTGCCCTCTCTCACTCATCCTCATATTTTCTGAATGTCTGAATTATCCCATCTGCTACAACAGTCACCTTCACTGGAACTTTTCTGATGGAATTTTCAGTGGAATATTTAGCAGCTGAGACACTATTGTGACAGGGAAATTCATACATCACCCATCAAAACTATACCCCAGATGTAATTCATGATGCATGAACCAGTCCCAAATTCCCCATCCTACCACATGTATTCTTTATTCAGGTGCAAATTGTGTTAGTCATTATTCTTAAATAAGCAAATATATAGACAGATAAATCAAGGATGTCATTTATTAAAGACAATTCCTTTCTAGGAAAATGGAGGGAGAAATGGGGAAAGTATGGAAGAATGACCTAACTGATGCATGTATGATTCCAGGTAAAGGAGTGAGGAATGAAGAAAGGTGGAATAAAAGCAGTTTAGAATGCAAAGCCGGTCTAGGAAGCAACAAGATGATTCTTAATCCAAAGTCACCTCTTAGTTGAGTCTCATGTCTCCCAGAAACAGAATTGACTTAATATCCTAGCCATACTCAGACTTTGACTGAAGTCTTGTGGGAAATGTGGCCTCTGTGTAAACAGAGTGATAAATTACAGAGCATAGCAGCTGGTATCATCAGTCAAATATACCCCAATACTCAGAGAACTGACAAGCACATATTCCTGTCATACACACATACAGAGAGTTTTCTCTAAGTATAGACATATAGATGTACCTATGAACTATTTAGTATATTTAAATTTAATTATCAGCCATTTAGTAGTTCTTTTTATGTTATGTTTTACAGTGTACATAGTATATATGCATTTTATGATGACAATTATACTAACTTAAGTATATCTAGCAATGTTTTAGGGTATTGGTTGGGGTGTAACAGGAGCTCTGTGGAGGATATAATTAGATATATTTGGTATGTCATAAAACTATTCAGAGAGGAAACAGGTAATCAGTGTAAATATGTGTTTCAAAATTAACAAAAGTAAGGGGTAGCTATGGAGGAAAATTGCAAGTTTAAGCATTTTTGTGAATAAGGGCTACAGTGAAGGAAAAAATTACAAATGAATGAGTGCTTTAATATTTTAGGAAGGCAGCAATGTAAAGCATGAACCAAGACACTTTGAAAATAAGAGTAGACAATTTCTAAGATTCCATATAGCCATAGAATGAAGTCAGCACTACGTTGTATAACAAGAGTACATACATAGATTTTGATCATGGCAGTGCTGTCCTGAGAAATTTATACTGGTTAATTTGGTACAAATTTAAAAATCTTTTATGATTCAGACTCAGTTGGGTTGGAAAAGTCAGAAACTAGAAAAGACTAAATCTGACTAAAGAACTTATATCCTAGACATTTAGAAAAAACAAAAACTAAAAATAAATAAACAAATAATAATGAGACACTTCTAAGCTATTGAGTGCTATGTAGTATGGGGAGGAGTAAAATTTGGAAAGGGGATTGAGATGAAGAAATGCAGTCTTCTATTCATGGGCAACTAGGCTGATTCCACATCTTGTCTATTATTACGAGTAATTCCACAGCAAATTAGGTTTGCAGGTATAACTTTTGTATGTTGACTTCACTTACTTTGGATCCATATGGATAAAGAAAATAAAGTATATACATATTCTAATACTACTCATCCATAAAGAAGAATGAGATCCTGTCATTTACAGGAAATTGGAAGGAACAGTAAGGTATCATGTCAAATGAAATAAGCCATACACAGAAAGATAAGCATCATATTTATTTTCTGAGAAAAATTAACACACACATATACACACACATTAAAAAAATCTCCTCAAGTACCAAATTAATGTGTTTTTGCTAAGTTTGGATAACGGTCAGAAAAAAGATAATAATATACCAAAAATGTATCCTCAAACTTTTACATGAACAGGGTTCTAATTTCAACAAAGTTTTTCTTTCAGAAGTATGGAAATACAGTGTTTTTGTGGTCTTGCTTACGAGGTTACTCAACTGCAGAATTATGATTGTTGATTCTTGTACTTTTTTGAAAAGTGTAATGAGAGAAATGTTCAAATTAATATATTGAAACATGTTTCTTATGTTAACCTTGCTGTTATCTCCATTTGTAAGTTGCAGATAGATTGCTAAATATTCCTGCTTTAGATGTCAACCTTACTAAGTTAATAACACAGTTTTCTCAGAGAATTGAGAGCTTTCACAAAATCCATTTTGATAGATATGAACTCTGCTGTTTGAATTGACATATGTTGAGCATGGCCCATTGTATAACAAATGGTGTCTTGTCATATGCTGTGACATATGTGTTGTTCTAGGCTATGTAACTTCTACATTAATAAACTTTCCATTGACACTAACAGATGAACTCCTTGTTTATAGGATGGCTATGAAGTATTTTCATATCCCATGAAGGACAAAAAAGGAATAAGGGAAACATAGGCATAGACCCACAAATTATTTATCAAATGATTGGTTACGTACACCAAGAAATAGTTTCAAAACTGTCATTATATTTTTCTAAGTTATATTCTTATTCAATCCTTACTTTTTTCTTCAATTCAGATAAACTTAGAAACTCAATGTCAAAAATATAATATTTATGCTATTATTATGTTTCATCTTATGTAGCTTTAAAATTTCATTTCTTTTCATTCTTTGGCTAAAGAGACACACATCTAATGGAGAAAAATTATAAAAAAATTTATGCCAGATTTTATTATTTAAAAGACAAGTTTTATTTTATGTTGGTCTCTAAATAGAAACATTTTTTCATTATAAGAAATTCACCCTTTGAGCAGGGTGTAATCATGTGATTACCCTCATTGTAAAGCAAGAATAACCCCATGCTCACAAGGTCATGCTGATGACGCAGGAAAACTTCTGTAAATCTCCATGTATCCTTTGACCAAAGAACGTGGCTATTTCGGGACTTGAATATTCCAAGTTTGCTATATTGTAAAAAATTCAGTTTCATCTCTCTGGAGTTAACATTTATTGGAAATAGAATGTATTGTTTGGATTAGGGTCATCATTATAAATAAAATGAAAGGGGAAATGAATTTCCTGAGAAAAAATATTCACTATTAAGGTAAGAAAGGATAGAGTTGTCTGGGCACCTCACCAAGTTATGTGAACACTGAAAAATAAGTATTTGGTCACCAAGTGGCCAAGCTGAACTTTCAGAGCTATTGAGAACATGTTGGGAGAAAAATGAGTCTCTGCAGTGTGTGTCCACATGTGAACTGAGAGTACTGATAGGCAAGATTGAAGGCCAAACGGATATTGATATAAGACAACCTTCACAATATGAAATTTGGGAAAGAGTGACCTGCTTTATGTTCTGTGAGCCACTGTGAATTGGGATATTGTATGATACCTTCAGCTCTACAAGCCAGAGACTGATGAAAGTCATTACTTTTTTCAAAATATCTCACGCTAGAGGCATACACCAGACTGCTGCTTTGAGAAGTCAGTGAGCTGATCCTGAAGGCAGGTCAAAAAGATTTTCAAGAACTGTTTCTGTACCATGTAGAAGTCCATCTTTTTATTTTCTGTTTCCCACATACAACTGTGTAACTGTGCAAGAATTTTTCAGGGATTAAAAATTTCAGGAAAAGATTCAATAGTTCCAGTAAGAAATACTATTGCAGTTCAAAAACAGACACTGCTTTTTAGTCCAAATTTGAAAGTGCCAAAATCACAGAAGTCAAATAATATTTTGTTCAAAATATATTGAGCATATATTCTAAGCCAGGCAGTATAATGACATTGGGTTAGATTAAAAAAACATAAAATTTCATATTTGTATGAGGAAAGAAATGGAAAGGATTAGAAGAAACTTTAATTTCTTGTGAATTTACTTTTTACTATTTTTCAATAGCAAATGCTTTTTAAAAACTATTATTAACATATCTAATCTGGTGTTCCAAATAAAGTAGACAACAACTTATAATTATTTCCACCATAAGTTGCCACTACAATTCAATTATTTTTAGAAGTAATTTAACAATGCATTTCTAAAAAGCTCTTAAGTGATTGTGGAATAAAATCTCAGAATTACTCTTAAGGTAATTAGTATATGGACAAGAATTTATAATTTTTATCACAGAGAATAGCTTGAAATAATTTAAATGCTTAATAAAATCTATTGCATAAAGTGTGTTGGCAAAAAGGGTAGGATATTACATAAATATTAAAATTCTATTTGATATGATATTTTATTATATGCTACAAGCATTAAAAGATAGCATGAAATAATAAAGATGACATTATCACATCAAACACACACAAAGAAAATATAGCAGTAGCTATTTTGTTCTTTTCCCTTAAATTTCTAGAAGTCCTAACAAATTCAAAAAATCTAATAACATAGTATATCTTTTCTGTTCACAATAACATAAAATTAGAAATAAATAGCATGTGAAACTTTGAATATTATAAAAATACATGAAGACTGAATAGCACATTTTTGAATGAACAGTGGGAAACTGACAAAATGAGGAAAATATAATTTTAGCTGAAACAAAAATAAATTAAAAATTAAAAAACAACATAAAAACATGAGAGATGTGCAAAAGCATTTACTATGATTGAAGAATATAGCTACACGTGCCTACATTTTTAAAAATGAAAAAAGAAAAAAGAGGAAATATTTTATATAAATAACAAAAAGATGAAGCTTTGACTATTAGCAAAGCAAGGATATACTATAAAAAATTACTAGAAGGAAATAAACAATAAGAATCAGAGCAGGATTAAATAGAGTCTGAAGAATAATATAAAAATCAATGACAAATTAATTGATGTTTTGAAAATATAAAGAAAACTGACAGCCCTTTATCTAGACAAAGAAAGAAAAACCACCCTGGTATATAAAAATTAATGATGAAAAAGGAGACAATACAACTGATGCCCAGAAATGCAGTAAATAATTAAGGGATGATTTTGAAAAACTATGTGCTGGCAAACTAAAAAATCTAGAGAAATATGGAAATATCTTGACATGTAACCTAATAAAATTAAACAAAGAGGATATTAAAAACCTGATTATTAGAGCATAGAAAATGGGAAGAAATCTTTGCCAGCTACTTCTCTGACAAGGGATTAATATACAGAATATATAAAGAACGCCAAACACTTAACAGCAAAAAATCTAATAATTTAATCAATAAATAGCAAAAGAACTAAAAGACATTTCTCAAAAGAAGAAAGACACATGGCAACATTCATGAAAAATGTTCAACTTCCCTAGCAATCCAGGGAATGCAAATCAAAATACATTGACCTGGACTCTGTGGTGTTCCCCGGTAATCTCAGCTGCTCAGGAGGCTGAGACAGGAGGATCTTGAGTTCAAAACCAGACTCAGCAACTTAGTGATGTGCTAAGCAACTCAGTGTGATCCTATCTCTAAATCAAATGCAAAAATGGGTTGCGGATGTGGTTCAATTTCCAGGACCCCTCTCCAAATACAACAACATTGAAATTTCATCTCGCTCCATTTAGAATGGCCATCATCAAGAACACGTAGCACAGTGGCACATGCCTGTAAATCTCATTGACTCAGGAGGTTGAGGCAGGAGGATATTTTTAGTGGCCATTCTCAGAAACAAAGTGAAGCCCTGTCTCAAAACAAAAGGGTTGGGGAAGTAGTTCAGTTGTATCAATGATAAAGCATCTTTGGGTTAAATTCCCAGTACTAAATAAATACATAAATAAAAAACAAATGAAAAATAAATAAATACATAAATAAATACATAAATAAAAATTTTTAAAAGAATACATATAATAATAAATGCTGGTGAGGATGTGCGTGAAAGATTCACTCAATACATTGTTGGTGGGACTGCAAATTAGTGCAACCACTCAGGCAAGCAGCACAAAGATCCTCAAAATCTAGGAATGGAACCTCCATATAACCCAGGTATCCCACTCCTTGGCATTTATCCAAAAGATCTGAAATCAGTGTACTACAGTGATACATCCATTCCCATGCTTATCACAACAAAAAGAAACAATAGCCAAATTATGAAATCAGTTCATGCCCAACAACAGATGAATGGATTAAGAAAAAATTATATATATAATGGTGTGTGTGTGTGTGTGTAAAGAAAGGGGTGGGGGTAGAGGAGGGGATGGAAAGGGGAAGAATTGGAGACTGAAATGAAATAAGTTATATTCCATGCTTGTATGATTATGTCAAAATGAACCTCAATAATATGTATCACAAAAATGCACTAATAAAAACATAAAAAAGGAATAGATCAATAATATATAACAACATTAAATCAGAAATAAAAATTCCCCTAACAGTGGAAGTCCCAGGACTGAATGGCTTTGCTGCTGATTTTTTTAAGAGAAAAAAAAAACAAAGACAGCTAAAGGTTTTCTTCTGAAACACAGGTACATGATTTCACAAAAGGCATGCATCTGTCTAAAGAAATATTCCTTTTGAAGTGCTGTTCCATGTTATATGTTTCCTCTGACACTTATTCCTCTTCATTCACTATCACTATCAGCAGATCATTTCTCTATTAATTGTCCACATAAAGGAAAAACAGGCTAAATTTACCTCCTCCAGAAGATAATAACATCCTGTACAACCTGCAAATTGGACATTTGCCATATTGTGATGAGTGGACTGATTATATGTTACCCTTCCTCCTTAAGCTCAGGGAACTCTGAATTTCACCAGACTTCTTAAAATTTGACACCAATGCTTGTCAAATAATTCCATGCAACTGAAAAGGAGAAAACCCTTTCAAATTTATTCTGTGAGACCAGCATTACCATATCACCAAAAATCTCACAAGGATACAAAAAAATTATGGGCCTATATTTCTTATAAATGTAGATGTAGAAATTCTCAATGAAATACTAGCAAATTGAGTTCAACAACACATCAAAATATCATACATCCTGATTAAGTTTGTCTTATTTCATAGATGCAAGTGTAGTTTAACATAAACAAAGCAATAAACATAAAAAGTCACATACAGAATGGATGATAAAAATCAAGTGATGTTATTAATCGATACAAAAAAGCATTTGATAAAATTCAACATCCTTTCATGATAAAAGCCTCTCACTGATTAAGTTTACAAGGGTGGAACCTCAAAATAATAAAGCTTATGTGTGAAAAACTCACAACAAAAATCAAATTAAATGGGAAAACTGAAGGCATTTGACCTATGGTCAAGAACAAGACAAAGGTATCTACTCCCACAACTCCCTATTTGACCTAGTACTAGACGTTTTAGCCAGTGCAATTAGGCAAGAAAAAGAAACAAAATGCATGTAAGTTGAAACAGGAAGAATTCAAATTATCCCTATTTACAGATATCATTGTACACATTGAAAAATCTGAAGATTCCAGCAAAAGCTTACTATAACTGATAAAGTTAGTGAAGTGTCAGGACCAAAAAACAATATTAAAAACATGGGATTTTTAAACTCCAATAGCAAATTTGCTGAAAAACAAATCACAAAGGCAATCTGTTCATAAGAGACATACACATACACACAATAACTAGATATATACTTAACTAAGGAAGAGAAAGATCTCTAATGAAAATTACAAAACACTAATGAAAGAAACTGAATAAGATAATAAAATATACAAATACTTCTCTTGATCATGGATTTGAATAATTTACATTGTTAAAATGTCATAGTATTTAAAGCAACCATACAATTGACATTCATAGAACTAGAAAAACATGCCTAGAATTCCTATGGAAGCACAAAAGATACTGAACAGCCAAAGCAATCTTGTGCAAAAAGAGCAAAACCGGAGACATCACAATTCCTGATTTCAAGACACATTCTAGAGCCATAGTAATTAAAACTAAATGTATTTGCATGAAAACGGGAGTGCGGATCAATAAAAGAGAATCCAGAATCTTAATATAAACCCAAGCATCAACAGCTAATTGATTCTTGGCAATGAAACCAAAAATATTAATTAGAGAAAGCACAGACTGTTCAAAAAAATGGTCCTGGGAAAATTGATATCCAAGGTTATACCTTTAATTTTATCTCTTACTCTGCATAGATATCAACTCAAAATGAATCAAATTCCAAATACGACAGCAATTTCCTCTGATATTCCAATTGCCAAAGCAAAAAGAAAAGTTCAGACTGCCATGGCCATACAGCAAGGCTTCTCTACCTTAGCTTGTTAATATTAGGGCTACACATTATTTGTTGCAGAAAACTCCTGCATACGATGGATTTTTCAACATTATCTTAGATTTATATACACTATATTCGTACCCTCTCTTTTTCATGAAAAAGAAATTTTCTCAGTGATATCTGTTGTGATGTCTCCTTGTTCATCTCTGATTATTTACTTGATTCTTGTCTCATTTTTTTCTTGGTTATTAAAACTGAAGATATGTCCATTTTTCTTCTTTTCAAAAATACAGCACTTCGTGTCATTGATCATTTATAGATTTGGGGACATTATTTCATTTATTTTTACTTCTGCGCTTTGTTAATTTCTTTTTACCAGTTATTTTTTCCTTGCCTTTCTAGGTCTTTGAAATGCATTGTTAGCTTGTTTATTGCAATATATTTTAATATAGGCTCTTATTGCTATGAAATGTTCTCATAATATTGTCTTTTTCTATGCCTCATAAGATTTCTCATGTTGTGTTTCCATTTTCATTGATTTCAGGAAATTTACATATTTCCTTTTTTATTTCTTCAATAATTCATTGTTCATTACAAAGAGTATGGTTCAGTGTATATGTGTTTTATAATTCCTAAAATTTCTTTTGTTTCAGAGATGATTTGTTTCTGTATACATAAAAACCTAAAAACTCCAAAAAAACTATTAGAACTGATAAGTGAATATTGTAAAGATCCAATATCCAAAATTAACGTCAAAATTTTTTAGCATTTTATACAGCAATAATGAATTTGTTAAGAAAGAAAACATGAAACCAAACCTACTCACAATAGCTAAAATAAGACAAATAAACAAACAAAAAACCTAGGGATAAATTTAAACAAGGAAGTAAAAGACCTGTACAATAAAAATTACAGAACACTGAAGAAGATAATTACAGAAGGTGATAAAAAATAAAGATTTCCCAAGTGCATAGATTATAAGCATTAATACTGTTAAAACTTTCACACTACCAAAGCAATCCTATTAATGTACACTTGAAATTCACAAAGCAAAAAAACCCTAACTCTAAAAAAAAACAAAAACAAAACAACAACAACAAAAAACGATACGACCATTCTGGAGAAGAATGGGTGAATGATTAAGCAAACTGTAGTACATTCATACTACTACTCAGCAATACAAAGGAATAAGCTCTATGCAGAACAATTTGTATGGATGTTATGGGAATTACACTAACTGACAAGGACTGATTTCCAAAGGATATATATGATTCCCTTTATAGAACATTCTTGAAATGACCAAAATGATAGAGATAGGAAACAGTTTGGTAGTTTCCAGGGAATAAGTAATGCCAGAGAAGGGGAGTTGGTTGTGCCAGTCAGCTTTTCATTGCTGTGATCAAAATGCCCAACAAAAACAACTTACAGGTGGAAAACTTTATTTGGCTCATGGTTTCAGAGGTTCAGTGCATGATTGGCTAACTCACTCCATTGCTCTGGGCCTGAGATAAGGCAGAACATTATGGTGAAAAGGCAAGGTGGAGGAAAGCTACTCAGTTTATGGCCACTGGGAAGCAGAAAAAGGGAGCAGGGGACAGAATACATGATCCCTAAGGCACACCTACCTGTGACTTATCTCCTCCAGCCACTCTTCACCTGCCTATGGTTACAACTCCAATTAGTCCATTCAAACAAAAATACAGTGGTAAGATTAAAGATCCCATAATCTAATCACTTCACTTCTGAACAGGAGCTTTTGGGGGAAACCTCATATCGAAACCTTAACAATGCTCATGGCTTCCAGGAAGGATTCTTGTGATAGTGCTGTCTGTATATTGACTGTGGTGATGGTCACATGATCTTCACATGTGATAAAATTGTGTAGGAATAAACACACACACACACACACAAAACACACACACACACACACAAATGAGTGCATGTAAAACAGAGGAAATCTAAGATCAATGGACTTTAACAGTATTGCTTACTTGTGTGTAATATTGTGCTATAGTATTGTGATATAGATCAACATGATATCAGATTAGTGAAGTCTTATACAGAATCTCTCTCTCTATATTTCTTATAATTGCATATGAGTCTCAGTTATCTGAAAATGTTAAAAATAATTTTAAAGAAAATAGGGCGTGGTCCTTGAGATATCAAGCAAAGAAGTGAATAAATTACAGCAATATCTGTATTCTGTACTATTCTAAATGCTAAATTAGAGTTTAAATTTACTTAGTAGAAGTTCCATAAGATATTTTTGAATGAGAAAAGTGAAGTTCATACAAGTGTGATATGATTCTATTTTTATGAAACAATGTAAAAAATACCCCACATGTGCATACATATCTGAATGTGTGTGTGCGGTTTAAGCATGAGCAAATAAATATATATATACTATATTATTAACATAAATAACTTTGCAGGAAGGGTGGATAATATGGATTGTAGGAAGTAGTAATCAAGAAAAATGGAGACAGAAAAAAACCCAAAGCACTAAAATACCCTGAAATAATCATAGTGTATATTTATATTCAATTATGTTTGTATGTATTTTGTATTCTTATAAATTTAAAGATTTTGAAGAAATATTTTTATCTTCATTTTCTATCTTATTCAATAATTGTAAATATATTGAGATATAATTCATTTGCCATTCAATTCACCCATATACAATCCAGTGTATAATAAAAATCCAGTGGTTTTTTAGTATATTCACAGTTGTACAACCACCACAATTACTAAGCATTTTATCACCCTAATAATAAATCCATATCCATTTATATATATATATATATACATATATATATATCTTTGACTTTTCCTATGCATAATATCTTTAGAAATTCAATAGAATGACTTGACATTCAACAACTTACTAAACAGTGAGAAGGAACATATATTGCATACAGAGTACAAAAAAAAAATTATAGAAAACTGAAAGGATTCCAGTCCCTAATCACAATGGAGTATCCATAACAGCACCACCATTATTACTTCTTGACTTAATTATTGTGGGTGAAAAATAAATTTCTATCTCACATGAGTGATATTGTTTGGGGGAATTGTACATTAAAATTAATCTGAACATAATCTTGACTGAAACTGCAATTAAAATACTCAAATGTTGTTTTGTAAGTGATAGAATATTTTCAAAATTCCAAAAAATTAATTTGCTGAATGGAAGTAGGCAGACAACAAAGACCAAAAATGATAGAGAAAATTTAACAACAGTGACATTTGTTTTGAATGGCTAGAGAGATAATTGTCTCCCAAACAGAATATTTCATTAAAAATATAACTAACATTGTATATTCTTAATATTTCAGACCCTTGATCAAATACATTGAACATTTAGTAGACTAAAATATTGACATACTCTTTGCTCTTTTGCCAGTGATTGGATTATCAATCCACATCCACTTTTGGAGAGGCCTATTTTACCAGTCATGAATTCTGGAGATTGCTGATGAGACTTGCTTTGGCCTGTGAGAAGTTTGCAGACATGAATTAAATAGAGCTTGAGAAGTGCTTGAATGAGTGTACTTTACCTTGGTTTTCTGCCTTAGTATAAGATAATCTTTCCCAGAGAAACCTTCTATTTTTTCACAAAGAACAAAAACTTGTGGAGCACAGCTGTCCCAGCCAAGATGTCTCTGTCAACTCCAACCTAGATTATCCAATCTAATTAGGACTGAGAACCTAATTAGGATAAGATATATTACCATGACTGTATAAACATATCAAATAGATTTCACTGCCATGTAGATAAAAAGAACAAAAAAATAAAAAAAATATAAAAGGTAAAAATTAATTTCAAAAAAATCTGATATTTGAGTATGCTCAATTCCAGCAGAGCCACTAAAACTTGTTCAGGAAAAAGTAGACCGATGAGTGATATTGTTTGGGGGTGTAAACATGATTTTTAGTTTAAGTTGCTAAATTTTAAGGAAGCTTGTTATACCAAGTTATTGAAAAATGTCAACTATTTCTGTGCCAATAAAAAAGATTTTAGCAGGCCACTCATCTCTTTAGTCCTATGGCCACAATATTAAATTAGGTGCAATAAAAGTCTCCATGTGTCAAACTCTAATGACTTCTCTGATCCATCACTTACATTACTTACCTTTCTTCTAAAAGAATAGTTTTGCTTTTTAGTGTCTGATTTTATGGGATCCTACTACCTCCACTAAATGGTTATTCCCAACCTGTAGACAAGAACAGCTACAAAACTGTAGAAAGATCTTACTTCTTGCCTTGTGGATTCATTTCTCAAAACCTCTATGAGGGAGATATACTATATATTTCCTCATACTTCATTAGTAATATATGAGCAGATCCAACATAATAAATATTATGCTTCATCATTCTCAATTCCATATGCCTTAGGGCTCTTCCTTTTATAATAAACTAAAAAAGTCTAATATCCGAACTTTTTTGGAAGGATGCATACACTTGGGATTGAACACAGGGACACAAAACACTGATCCACCTCCCCACCTGTTTTTGTATTTTATTTAGAGGCAAGGTCTCACTGAGTTGCTTAGTGCCTCACTAAATTGCTGAGGCTGACTTTGAACTCGTGAGCCTCCTGCCTCAGCCTCCTGAGCCACTGGGATTACAGGCGTGTGTCACCATGCCTGGCGTAGTATCTGAACTTTAATGAAGGTTATTTGTAGGTCCAGATTTCAGTGTACCAACCAAGCTTAGAACTATTCTCAGCTGCTAGGGTAATGTGCTGAATCCATACTTTCTCTTTATTTGCCTTGGTTAGTATTCTAATATCAATGATTTCAGAAGGATCCAATGTTATATCCCTCTCACAATATACTTGACACCAATGTGATTGTTTCCCATGAGGATTACTCAGATTTTTGTAATAATTTTGCAGTTGATAGTAGGTGGCCACTATCTGATGAGTGACAATTTCTAACTTCCCCTATAGATCTGGCTGTTATGTAAATCTACTCATATGTCCAGGAACAATGAGATTGAAGTGTCGTTTATGATGAGAATCATCATTGCCTTATAAATCAACAAACACAAGGAAGGTCATTATAAGTTCATTATGCAAAGAATGCATTGATAAACCACACTGTACAATTTAGAAAGCAAAAACTTTTGCATAGTATATCCATGCCCTGATTTAAATATAGTATGAAAGATCACAATTATGCACTAATTATTTTATTAATTTTTAAAATTTGTTCTAATTGGATATACATGAGTGTAGAATGCATTTTGACACATTGTATACGAATGGAGCATAAGCTCTCATTCTTCTGGCTGTACATGGTGCTGATTCCCACAGAAGTGTAATCATAAATGTATGTATGGTAATAATGTCTGTCTTATTCTACTGTCCTTCCCATCCCCACTGGCCCACCCCTCCCCTCACTCCCCTCTGCATAATCCAAAGTTCCTTCATTCTGCCCTATCCCCCCCCCACCCACTATGGATCAGCATCCACTTATCAGAGAAAATTTTCAGCCTTTGCTTTTTTGGGGATTGGCTTGTTTCACTTAGCATGATATTCTCTGGTTCTATCCATTTACCTGCAAATGCCATAATTTCATTCTTCTTTAAGGCTGAGTAATAGTCCATTGTGCACAGTACCACATTCATCTGTTGAAGGGCATCTAGTTGGTTCCATAGTTTAGCATTGATTATTTAGTGATACCAACATATAATAAATGTATAGGGCAGATTTGGATATCAAAAAAAATCTACAACATGTGTACTTGGGGAATTATGGATAAGACAAAAAAAGTGAACTAATAATATTTATTTCTCTATACCAGCATTATTTTTAATTTAACTTTTGCTTTTTATCTACTTAGTTTTTTATATTATTTAAGAATGATAATTAAAAATCATCATATTTTGCTTAGAAAAAATGTTCACATTTTTAATGTATCCAATTTGTTCCAAGTCTATTTCCTTTTAAATAAATAATTTGTTAGTAATTTAACTCTTGGGAACCTAAAAGCAAAACTATTAACATGATGTCATCTTTCACAAAGTCTACTTAATATGGTTATGTTAAATTATATAAAAGATATCCAAATGGAATTCAAATGAATACCTCATAAAAGTTGACAAATGTTGTGTTAATAAAATTGGCAATCATCTTTGAAGCCAAATCTTGAATTACATATGTGCTAATTAGTCTGTGTTAATTATACACAAACACACAGAAGTTTTCTTTTGATATTTGTTATCAGTTAGATCTGGAATGTTCCCCCAGAAGCTCATGTGCTAAAAGCACAGTTTCCAATGTAGCAAGATGCAAAGGTGGGGCTTGTAGGCAATGATAGAATCATGAAGATTCTGACTTACTGTCGCTTAATGGATTAACCAGTAAAACCCGAATGGACAACTGTGGGAGGTGGGATATAGTTGGAGAAAGTAGGTCACTGGGTGCACTCCCTGGAAAGGTTTATCTTCTCCCCAACCTGTTCTTCCCTCTCTGCTTCCCACTTGCATGAACTGACTAGTTTTCTTTCACCATAACCATCTCCCATGATATTTCTGCCCTGGAGCAGACCAATCATAGACTGAAACCACTGAAACTGTGAAACAAAATGAAGTATTTCTCCTCTAAGTTTTTCTTGTCACAATAATGAGAAGCTGACTTGCACAGTATACGTGGGGGATTAGTCTCAGGAAACCCTAGGGATAACAAAATTCATGGATGTTCCAATTTCTTATATAAAATGGTGTAGGATTTGCATACAACCTAGAAATACTCTCCTGTATAGTTTAAATCACACCTAGATTGCTTATAATTCTTATTATAATATAAATGCTATGCAAATATTTGTCATACTGTATTGCTCAGGGCATACTGAAAAGAACAAAGTCTACATGCTCAGAACAGGTACAAAATTTTCTCCTCCTTCTGTGGTTGGTTGTGTCTTTGAAACCTAGCAATATGAAGGCTAAAATTAATCTATATTCTCTCTCTCTCTCTCTCTCTCTCTCTCTCTCTCTTTCTCTCTCTCTCTCTCTCCCTATATATATGTGTGTGTGTATGTATACATGTATATGTGTATGTATATAAATATATATGTGTGTTTGTGTTTGCATAAATATATATGTGTATAGATATGTGCATATGTATGCAAAACATATACACATTCCAGGACAAACCAAGCGATCCCAGAGGATATGAATGATTTGTCACCAAAAAGAGACTATCTAGTCTTTGAAAAATGAAGTTGACAAGTACTGATATATATGGTTTGAAAAATAATATTAATGATCAGTATTTATTGAGTTCACTATGTATGCATTTACACTCACAAATAATAGTATATGTACTTACATATCAATTCTGTTAAGACCTATTTCAATAAAATATTAAGCTATGATAGCTTGAAACGAGGGAAACATAAAAATTCCTGCAAAGCAGTAATTGTATTTCATGTTTGTGTACAATGTGAGAATTTTAAGATCTAAAAAATATATCTAATAGTAAAACAATTTCTTCTAATTTTTATAAAGAAAATTAATTTCACAATTGTAAATAATGTAATTATTTTTATGTAATTAGAGTTGCATTTAGAGTTAAACTAATTAAAATTACTTCTGTATACAGCTATAAAATAATGAAATTAGCTAATAATGAATAATTATAATATAAATTACTCTGATTTATCATTAATAATCTAATATTAAAAACAAGAGATACAGTGAGAAATATAATGGCATAATATAATTGATAAGCTGAAAGTTTTTGTGTTTCTTGATAAAATTACAAATCCAAGATTAGGCACTCAGAATATTACAATGGCAGAATATTACAATTAAAAAAAAAGAATAAAAATTTTAGAGACTGTTTTATACAAATATGTGTTAATGTATTTGAAATTAATTTTAATTTGATATTATTTAAATATATACACAAATAAGTTCAAATCTGGATGGTTAATTTCCATAGAAAATACCATTAGAAATTGTGTTATTTTCCTCTTTGACAATGACATAGGAGTTTGGGATACAGTAAGGAAATGCCAGTAGATGTCATTTATATTATTGCCTATTAAACCTAACATAAATTTCTTATCTTTTTTAATTCCATGAATAAACATAAACAGGCTAAGAATAGAGATCATTCTTCTAATTAGTCGTCTCTAATACAGATGACGTTTATAGTAAAATTAGCACTCTCTTAAAAATGAGCCCATTAGTAACAGTACAAAGGCATTTTCAGCCCATAAAGCCATTGTTATTATCTCTGTAACAATTAGTAACTCCTTTAATGTGCTAAATTGTTCTTCACTATCCATCAGCAAATAATGATGTCTTCTGTGGTGGATAGCCAAAACATTAATCCTTGCAGAGAATATAAATGTTTAAAGAGAATGTGACTATTGATTTTTATAAAAATGAAATCATTACTGCACTATTTCACATAATGTAGTGATAATGAATATCAAGATATTACAAGTCAATTTTCACATAATCTCTCTACTTCCTACATTAACAATAATTTTTATCAAAGTTCTTTTTTTAAATTTTTAAAAAATTTTTACAGACTTCATTTTGATTCACTTTATTATATTTATTCTAGACTCTTAAAACCCTTTGGACCACTAGAAAACTTTTCTAACTTATTCAGAATGAATATCAGCCCAAGTCCCTAAAGCAATAATCATGCTGCGGCTGCATCCTGAGAGGTACAATTTTGGATTGTACTGTGGCAGTGATGGTAAATCATGTGTGTTTTTAAAGTTTCTGCAAAGCATTTTGGACAAAGATAAGCTCTAAGTTGAGGGTTAAATTTAAGATTGAACTAAATAATCTCAGTTGAGACTGAAATGCTGATAATATCAATACAGAACTATCCTTTGGTTGATCTCAGTGACCTAGGCAGCCTGCTGGCTTGCCTAGAATGATCTAAAGAGTAAACGGTTAAAGTGGGGAAGATGTGCTAACAACTCAGCAGTAGGACATTAAGCAGAATCATGTGAATAGTGGCTACCACAAAAGAATCTTGAGATATATGATATTTTTATGTGTGTTACTGATAGATAAAACAGTAATTGTGAATGTGTAATTTTACATGTTATTTTGTGAGGGTCTTTCTAAGTTTTTAGGCAAATATTATACAATGTAATCATATATATATATATATACATATGTAATGCTTAAATAAGGAAATTCTACAAAGCAAATAAGTAATTATTAAATATAATACGCAATATATTTGACACAGATCAAAAGATACTTTGATAAAGCTGAACAGGTATAGCAGAAATTCTGAAATTACTAAAGTATGAACAATATGCCCTGGACATTAAGCAATTTGTATTTATTTGCAAAAGTGAAATAGACATATCTTTAAAACACAGATTTTAATGTACTAATCACAGTGTGTCATAAAATGCTATACGTTGACAACTCAAATGAAAGAAGTAGTCTGGAAGCTGAATACTGCCCTCAGACTATGGTGCACTTATGTCAGGATAATGAAAATGATACAAGGCAAAATGTGATATTACACAAATTATCTCCAGTCTAGCACAAACATAGTCTACAATCTCCTGAAATAAAGAAATTATTAAATATATAGGAAAAGTAATTACATCATACTTTAATTATTAATGGTGAGATGCTTCTCACAACCTCTAGAACCGTATGCATATGCAGTGATAGTATTTAGAAGCTAGAAGAAAACAGCAATATTGAATGAGGAAATTAATTGTGGTAAGAATAAAAGTGTAAAAGATGAGAGGAAAAGATGAAGAAGACAATGAATAAAACAAGAAGAAGAGAACGAGGAGGAACAGAGTAACATAGAAGTTATGGAAAGAGCATGGGATCTTTGGGCACAGGTGGAAATGGGTGAAAATAGGAGGGAAATTGTATTCCCACTAACAGTATATTGTAATTGTTCTCAGAGGAAAAGAATTCAATAGTTTTATGTGCTTCCAGTGAAATTGCTTTATGAAGGATTATTTATACCCATAGCTTAGGTTCATTGATGCATTTCCCATCTTAGGACATTTCCCCCCAAAGATTATAGGTATTTTAAATTAATTTTCTTTTCCTTTGTTATGTTAAATTTTTACTGATTCTTTACACTTAACTCCTTTTTAACATAATCAGTGAGTAACTGGTGGTGTGTCTTGAGTATTTGTTTTCTGTGTATAAATTAGTACAACTGTCATGGAAAAAATACTGTATTATCTAGCAATCCCATGGTGGGAAAATATCAGGAGAAAATAACAAAAATATTTAGGAAAGTGACATTTGCACTCGCCTGTTCAATGCATGATCATTTATAATAGATAAGAGGTGAAATCATCTTAGTGACCATGAATAAAGAAAATGTGATTTATCTATACAATAAAAATTATTTGGCCTTCAAAAGGGAAAGTACTTCTATCATTTATAACGTGCATGTACCTGGGAGACATTTTGTTATGTGAAATAGGCCAGGAACTGAAATAAAAATAGTGTGCTTAATTTCAGTTGTGTATTTAATTTAAAAAGGTTTTGTTCCTAAAAACAGAGAGAATAGTGCTTACGCAGAACTGAAGAATAAGGGTAAAATGAGAAAAATTTGCCAAAGTAAACAAATTTCATTTAGATGAATGAGTTCAATAGATCTGTTGCTCAATATGTGATTTTACTAAATAATAATGCATTATATTCTTAAAAAACTAATAGAGCAAATTTTAAGTATTACCACCAATAACATAAATATGACAGGTAATGCATATCATAATTAGTTCAATTTGACCATTGAACAATGGACATAAACTTCAACACATTGTATTGCACATGATAAAAAATGAATTTTTGCAAATTAAAAATTATAAATAAATGAGGCTGTGGATACAGCTAAGTTGTAGACTATTTTCTTAGCAAACACAAGACTCTATATTTAACACTGAATACTGCAAAAAGAAAGTAAAAGGAAAAAGAAAAATAAACAAATAAATACATAAGGAACACCAAAAGCCCTAGAACATTTCTTTTCTTCCGGACCATTTATTACCATCACGCACCTCCACTCTCCCAAACTGTCACTGTCTATGACTATAATATTTGCATATACATTTTCTCAATAGCACGTTTATGATTGTATTACTATACACAAACACAAAGGGTGGTTATCATATCCTATTTGATTACTATGTCAATAATATCGTATCCTTATGTTATTATATAAAATGTATATAGTCAGTATACTATCCCTAAATTGATCATTAATTCATTTAATTTCTTCTAGTGTTTTGGTAATATTTTCTTTACTTTTTAATAAAATCATTAACCATTTAGATTTTTGAATTTTAATGCCTTATTAGGGGCATTTTATGAAAAGTCAATATAGTTGTGAATATTTTTGCCAATATAAACTTTTTCATAAATCGTTAACTCTCATTGCTATTTGTAACTAGAAGACAATAATTAAAAGATGAACAAACTTCTGGCGACAACAACCTTCCAGCCTCCTCCTCTTAGATGTGAAATATCAAGAAACACTAATTTGCTTAAAAATGATAAAAATGATTTTAGAAAATGATGAAGATAGAAAAAAGATTTTATATTTCAAATTGGAAGGGAGCAAACTGTGTCAAAATAGAAATATGTAGGCTTCATTATTTTACATATTAAAACAAAATATAGCTCACATTTCCTTTAATTTTTGAGTTATACTTTGATAATTTATGAAAATAAAGGTTTGTGTCTAGACAAGCCTAGAGACTTGATATTGAATATTTTAATGATGATCTAGTCTTGCTTAAAATAAACCTACAACCTAGTTGAGAAATAACAGAAGGAAAATGTGATCATACTGCATGGCATAATGTGATATCTTGTCTGTGACACTAATTACTGTTTCAGTTTAAAAGCAAAGTTCAAGATCATTTCAAAGCAGTAAGTTATGATATTTATGATGCATTGGCATAATACATTGCATGGACATGGGCAAAGAACAATAATAGCAAAACGTGGAGACTATAAATAGGAGAATGTTTAGGAAACAGTTTACATTTGTACTTACACAAAACTCATTTACAAATCATGAAAAAGTGGTCTTTCATACTTGTAGACATAAATACAATATGACCAAAGGTACATCTTTTAAATAACATAATTGTCAGTGTTGGGTTAAATAATAAAAAAAATACAGTAATGAAGGGAAGAGGCAATCATCTTAAGAAATATCAGTAGGGTGATGTAGAAGGAATTTTATATTTCAGGAAAAAAAGTCTTCAAAGGAGATAATGTTATCAAAGAGTGAAGACATATAAACACTTGAAGGTCCTTCATAGGGAAATTGTAGTGCCACTAACCAATAAATAAGCAGAGCTGGATCTGTTTTCCAGTACTTGTAACACATCCAAGCTAAGGCTAAGTCAAGCATAGTGGCCCATGCCTGTAATCCCAGCGACCTGGAAGGCTGAGAGAGGAGGATCACAAGTTCAAAGCTAGCATCAGCAACCGAAAAGCTCTAAGCAACTCAGTAAGACCCTGTCAATAAATAAAATACAAAATAAGGCTTGGGGTGTGGCTCAGTGGTCGAGTGCTCCAGATTTCAATACCCATACCCTGACACCCCAAAAAAGCTAAGGCAAATAAATTTTAAGTCACTTAACTTTCTAAAGATAGAAGAAGAGAATTATAAGAATCCTCCATGAAGGACTTATTAACAGTCATAAGAGGGGCTACCATGAAATAGCATAGGCACCTTCTCTCTCACTCCTTTATATATAATAGATAAAAAATATATATCTCACATATGCACATATATCTCATATAGAGATAAGAAACACTTGCATCTAAAATATACCAGATACACCTGTATATTTCACCCAGAACATATCTATAGATATATGTGATATAAGAAATATTGATATATGTATATGATAATAGATTATATATGTCTAAATCTATGTAGGTAGATATAGATCTTTGCTTTATAAATCAATACATTTCATATTGTATATATAGTATATATGATCTATAGATCTATAGATATAAATAAATTTATATAGTACAATGTACATAATGTATAGAACATATATAGAAATAGCTATATCCAGCTATTAGTCAGTATTACAGTTTGGATGTGAGGTGCCCCCCAAAAGCTCAGGTATGAGAAAATACAAGAAGTTTCAGAGGAGAAATGATTGGGTTATAAGGATCTTAAACCAATCAGTGATTTAATTCCCTGATAAAGATTAACTGAGTGGTAATTGAAGTGGTAGGTGTGGCTAGAGGAAGTGGGAATTGGGGCATGGCTTTGGATATATATTTGTATCTGGCAAGTGGAGTCTCTCTCTGCTTCCTGATAATGTGAGCTGCTTCCCTCTGCCACACTCTTCTGCCATGATGTCCTGCCTCACCTCAAGTATGGAGCCTGCCTTCTAATAAACTAAGATCTCTGAAACTGTGAGCCCTCAAATAAACTTTTTGCCCTTTACAGTTGTTCTGGTTGGGTCCTTTTAGTCACAGCAGTGCAATAACTGACTAAAACCAAACTCTCCAGAAAGATCATTAGTGGATAGATAGATATATAGATTGATTGATTTGTGGAAGGATGTGTTAAGAGAATATTCTCTCATGATTATTGAGGCTGAGAAATGCCACAGTGTGCAATTTGCAAGCAGGAAACGCTGGAATGCCAGTAGCATGGTTGAACCCTAGTCTGGAAAGTATCAAGAGTAGGACCCTTATGGTGGTTTTCCTAGTCTGATGCTGGAGGCTTGAGAACCCAGGGGCCTGCTGGTATTAATTTTCCTGACTCCAAACTGGAGATCTTGGAGTTTAGAAATCCATAGGCATTGGGAGCAGACTAATCCAACTCCAAGAAAAAGGAAATACTCTTTTTCTCTGTTTTTTTTTCTCTACTCAGGAGTCTTCCCTGAATGGAGCCTGGGTGGACTACATGCAGCACAAATCTATCCTGCTCATTCCACCAAACTCACAAGTAAATATCCTCTGCAAACACACTCAAGGATAAACCAAGAAATAATTATTTGCCAGATTTCTTGGTATTTGTGTTAGTTTGTCTCGGGGACAAAATGCCTGAGAAAATTACGTAGAGGAGGAATGATTTACTTTGGCTCCTTATTTCAGAGATCTCACTCATGGTCAGTTGGGTCCATGTTTTGGGTCTGAAGTGAGGTAGAAAGTCCTGGTGAAAAAACATGGTTGAAAAAAGCTTCTTACTTCATGGCAGTAGGGAGTAGAGACAGAAGGAGAAGAATGGGACGAGATATACCCCTCCAAAGCATGCTCCCAGTTACATACTTCTTCCAACTAGGCTGCACTTCCTATAATTTCCACCACTTCTCCAACATGCCATCAATTTATTAATCTTTTAACAGATTGTTCTATTGCTGCATATTCCATTGGATGAGGAGAAAGGGTTCCTGTTGGAGGGATGGGCTGGCTATGAAGTAATAGCTAAGAAATTTATTTAATAGAAAAAAAATTACAGGAGACAGAATTATCTTTGGAATAGGAGCTGACGGGTTGAGCTATCCAGAAGGGCCTGGCCCTAACAACTGAAAGAGCTGCGTTTTCTTTATTTATACCAGTACAGATCAAAAGGGGACCGGTAGCAGCTTCTTCTGTGAAAAAGCTGGGGTGGAGCTAAGCAGCCATTTGGCTCTAGGGAGTCATTCCCACATCCAGGGCCTGCATACAAGCCAGTGTGGACCAACCACAGTGCAACCACAGACTTCAGGCAATCTGGAACAGTTTTCCATAATTGACAGTTCCCGAAAGCCAGATTTCCCTAAGGATTCAACCTAGCTTGGTTTTACTGCAGATCATGGGTGGCTTCCTGCACTGATCCACTGATGTTAGAGTTCTCCTGATCCAATCACTTCCCAGGAGCTCCACCTGGGAACATTGCTACCTTAGGGACCAAGTATTTAGCACACACCATTTGGGAGACATTACATATTTAAACCACAATAGAATTCCTTAATCTAGTGTTTTAGTTGGCTATTTCGATGCTGTGACTAAAATATCTGACAGAACAACTGTAGAGGAGGAAAGATTTATTTGAGGGCTCACTGGTTTCAGAGGTCTTAGTCCATAGAAGGCAGGCTCCATTCCTGGGGCTCCAGGTGAGGCTGAACATCATGGAGGACAGGGTGGGGAAAGGAAGCAGCTTGCATCATAGTGATGAAGAAGCAGAGACTCCTCTTGCCAGACACAATATATATCAAAGCCATGCTGAGAATCCCACCTTCTCCAGCCACACCCTACCACTTCAGTTACCACTAAATTAATCCTTATCAGTGGATTAAATCACTAATTAAGACTCTTACAAACCAATCATTTCTCCTCTGAACCTTCTTGCACTCTCACATGTGAGCTTTTGGGAGACATCTCATGCCCAAACCATAACATCTAGTCAAATTGACACCTAAAATTAATCACCAGAATCTATACAGATATGAGATATGGATATAGGTATAGGTATAGATATATGTATTATATATGTGTGTGTTTGTGTGTGTGTGTGTGTGTGTGTGTGTGTGTGTATGTATATAGATAGAGAGAGAGTGCAAGAAACAGTGAGCATGCTGGAAAATAAGGGAGAGAATTCTTAATATGTCAAAGATTAAAATGTGGTATTTTCTATATCTTCCATACAAAGTGGTGCCTTCTGCCATTCATAAAAACCAAGTAAACTGGTTTCCAAGGCAATGGATTTAGGGTAAATTCTAGGATTCTAGGTGTCAATATAAATATAAACATTGTATGCATTTTTTTTTTTTTGGTACTAGGAATTGAACTCAGGGTACTTCACCATTGAGCCACATCCCCAGCCTTATTTTGTATTTTATTTAGAGACAGGGTCTCACTGAGTTGCTTAATGCCTCACCATTGCTGAGGCTAGCTTTGAACTCGAGATCCTCCTGTCTCAACCTCCCTAGTCGCTCGGATTATGGGTGTGCCAATGTGTAGGCGATGTGTGCGTTTTTGATAAAAGCAATTAGAGTGGGTTGGGCCAGCATTGCAACATTGCAAGACAGAAAGAATAAAGACAACCTGATGCAGAGTAGAAGCATATAATATAAATATTTGTAGAAAACATACGTGAGCTTCTCATGAGCCTTAATTTTCAGGATTTGTATAACATTTTCCCAGAAAGTAGACTTCTCAAGAAGGGTACCCAGAGCTGCATAACCTGAAGTAGGAACTAAGAAGCAGTTTGGAAACATTTCAACAGAAGTTTTCTCTCACATCAAATAACTAGGAGTTGTGAAAGGTTTCTTAGGATTGCTATGGAACTCACTTGTGGGATGCACAATGACACAAGTTGTAACTTGGGCAGCTAAACACTGAACCTACAGCTTTTCTAAGATTCCCAACTCCAGCAAAAGAGGGAAGATGAAGAAAATAAGGGAAAATTGTTAGAAAAAATTCAACTAGCCAGATTCAGGGGTGCATGCCCATGATCCCAGCAACTTGGGAGGCTGAAGCAGGAGGATTTTGAGTTCAAAGTCAGCCTCAGCATATTAAGGAGGCACTTTGCAACTCAGGGAGATCCTGTCTCTAAATAAAATATTTTTAAAAAGGGCTAGGGATGTGACTCAGTGGTTAAGCAGCCCTGGGTTCAATCCTCAGTACCAAAAAATAAATAAATAAATAAATAACCATCTGTGCACATATTCATGTGTGTTCACACAGACAGAGCACCACAAACTAGGTAGCCTACTCAAAGTTAAACATTGTGGAAAATTACTATAATCATATATACCTCTTGGATTTCAACTTGATTACAGTATATAGGACATACTTATATTGCAAACTGTTAAAAATCTGTTCACATAATTGTTAAGAGATTGGTTATGAAGATTGATATAGCACATTTAAAAGAAAATAAAACTATCTTTCTCTTAAATAGAACTATTAAGCGACAGGAGTGTAAAACCCCCCAAAATATGTGTCCCTTTTCTCACTTTTATACATACATTGCTTTCCAATCAGATTAGTTGTTCACTTTGTTTAAAAATAATATTATTGTGTTTTTTAATTAGGTTAAAATAATAATGTCATATTATGATATATCTGGTGCTAAGAAAAATACTTTTTTCAAGAGAATAGACACCTTTCACATGCAGGAAATCTACTGATTATAAGAGATAGGACTTGGTGTAGTTGGGGTGTAACTACACGCAGAAACACACTTTGATATTTTTCTGTTAAGCATAAATAATCTCACAGTGTAACAACATTAAAAATATCAATTCATAGTCTGTTTTTTTAAGTATAGCCAATATCAGGACACTATGAAAATCAAAATAATACTAAATATTACTAAACATCTACCTCTTCCCATTAGGGTAAATTACTTCTGTTCACTTACCATCTACAGGTTTGGCTCCATTTTATTTCACATCACTATATTCTACAAAATTCCATAAATGCTTTTTGTAAGTAATGAATAGAAAAGCTGGTTGTATCTCCATGAGAAATGAGGGAAGGTAAGGCCATGTCAAACTCTCACATCTGATTTTGGAAAACAATTAAAAGAGGGGCCTCTTAAGATTTGTCTTCAAATCCACCATTTCTCCATAATACCATGTGTCACCAGACTCTGAACTACAAATGCCTCAGCCATAAATACCATACTTTAGGAAGTAGGTTAAACAAATAATATTTTATTAAATAAATGGACTATTAATGGATAAATTAATGGATACTGTAATAATAGAAAAAGAAACCCAAAGTTTTAGTAAAAGAGATTGAGAAAAGTTAGGTTACTATATTTTTCCCAGGAAATTTTCATTGTTCAATAACTAGGAAGGTGTGAAAAATTCTGGGCTCTCTTAATTACAGAACAGGATGGAGAAGCAACAAGCCAGGAATCCTGATGTGAATTTAATGTTAATAAGAGAAGTGGAATTGAGGACTAGTTGGGGACTAAGTACCCAAAAACTTCACTGTGGAGATATTTAGTCCTTTAGGGTCTTTCATGGTGGATAATTTCCTGAGATATAAGGATAACCAGTACCCTCAGCTATCATTTTCTCCCCCTGACTATTGTCAATAAATATGCTGATGACATCCAACACCTGACTTTCCAAATTTGGTTTATTTCACTTAGGATGATGCATTCTAATTCCATCCATTTTCATGGAAATAGGATAGTTTTATTTTTCTTTTTCTATATTGAATAGAAAGAACAAGAGTGATCATCCTTCATTTGTTCCTGGTTTCAGAGAAAATGCTTTCAGTTTTTTCTCTATTCAGTATGATTTGGGCTTTGGTTTTCATCATATTGTGTAGTCTTTACAGTGTTGAGATAAGTTCTTTCTAAAGTTACTTTCAATACTTTATCATAAAAGTATGCTGAATTTTGTAAAGTAGTAGTACCTGCTCTTAATGGCAAGAAAAGCAGAAATCAAGCCCAAATTGTAAGATATAAGGTCTCTATGTATTGGTGCAGGGAACAATCCAACAAGAAGATATCATTAATTTAAGTAGTTATGAACCAAACATTGATGTCCCTAAGCATAGAACACAAACATCATTCAATATAAAGGCTGAGATAGGCCCAAATAGAATAAAAATACATCATTTTAGCACACCTTTCTTACTAATAGGTTCTATTTGATTATATTTCAGAATATCTGTAACTTTACTGAAATGCTCTTTCAAAATTGTGTTTTCTCACTCAGTTCATTCTTTCATTTTCTTTTAATTCACAAATCATTTTAGCAATCAATTTACTAAATTATTTGTCCATCCTTTTATCCACTCTGGTATGTATGAATTCAGATTCATAAACTTTTGGAAGAGTCTTCTTGCTTGCTTCCACATTTGGGAGGTCATGCATCTGTTGTAATGGATTCTTCTTTCTCTACTGCATGAGTGAATTTGTTGAACAGTATCTCTTTGCAATGTCCTGAGTTGACAGTATATCTTCACACCAAAACACTCATATTCAAACTACTTAGTTCATCCACTAGATCGACTTTGAGAGTACAGAGTACCCATCAGTAACAGTGATAACTTAAAAGCTAACCATATATCAACATATATTAAAATATTTATTATTAATGATTTCTACAGTGAGATAAGAAATAATATAGGCTGAAAATTTAAGCATTAATGCAAGTCTATTTAATACCAAACTATTTCAGAAGGGAAAAAGAAAGGAAAGAAAAGAAAAATGGGGTGGGGAAGAAAAGATAAAATATGAAGAGAAAGAAGTTATGTAAGAGAAGGGAGCCAGGCACGGTGGCCCACACCTGTAATCCCAGCACTTGGGAGGCTGAGGCAGGAGGGTCAAGAATTCAAAGCCAGCATCAGCAACTTAGTGAGGCTCTAGGCAACTCAGTGAGACCCTGTCTCTAAACAAAATACAAAATAGGGCTGGGGATGTGACTCAGTGGTGGAGTGCCCTGGGTTCAATCCCCAGTACCCCCCAGAAAAAGGAAAGAAGAAAAGAGTTAGCAAGATAAAATCCAATTAATTAAAAATATAAAATTACACAGCCCTATTAGGAAAACAAGTAATGAGGGAAGACACAATATATACTTTACACAAAACAACTAATGCAACAACAATCTTTGAAAAGATTTAGCTTTCTCCTTGTTGAAGTATTTAACATGAAGGTAGTTCTTTCTGGGGCTTTGATTTTAGAGTCCCTGCTATAAGGAAGCGGTGGCACTCAACTGTGATATAATTTGTTTGCTCTTAGCTCTGACCCAAACTAACAAAATTTATTAGAGGAGTCTTCATGTCCGCCCCTTCTTCTTCTTGTTAAAGAAGATCTTCCCTGAAGAACTTTTCCTTCCCTACCGAGACTCCTAGACTATGAATCTAGAGCAGGATTCCCTTTTATTAATTCCTTTCTATTCTAAAAATTGATATTCCTGGATTTCCCATGATTGCTGGATCTCTGAGCTGCGTTCCAGTGCTTGCCCATGTTACCATACAGCTGTGGAGTTGCTTTGTTTTATTAAATTTGGGGGAACAGTTACTATGCAGTGGGCACTTCTCATCCAAAATTTATTAATATCTAAGATTCAGGTTCTTAATGGCAATTTTCTGTTGTGTAATATTGAAAGAGGATTTATAGCTCCTGATATGAAGAAAATAGAACATAATTTAGATGTTTCATAGCATGTTCTCCCCAATTACTTAAAGAACTTTTGTTCCTTGGTTACTTATTCTAGACTTTGTGAATTAGCTACCCACTTACAAAAAACTGGCTTTTTTTTCAAATTGATTATGTTATTAATTTCTCAATTTAGTGCAAACTTTCAGTGTTCTCTATCTCTTTCACACACACACAAATTCACACATAAACACTCATAAAAAAGGTAAATTAATGTTCAATTTCTCTTTGTTGCTGAAGTGAATATGAAAGTACATATGTACAACAATATGCATAATGCCTGAAAAATGTAAAAATCAAAGGTAATGGTACTATACATTTCATTTCAATTAAGTAAAACAACGTTAGTGCTACTATTTCAATCAGATATATATGATACAAGCAACTCAATTTTTCATATTAAACTTTTGAATGTCAACATAATTTGTTTTCATATTATGAAGCTAAATATGTTAGTTATTTAAAGGTACTTTATAAAACAAAATAAGTTATTTGGCTCTTAAACACATAGTTACAGGAATATGACTCATTTCTAATTTTTATTTACCATTATCCATTTGCCAATAACTTCCCATTTATTTCTCAGCAGTTTAAAGTGCTAATTTGAATTTAAAATTGGTATTGAGGCCTCAATGATTTCCATGAATAATCATTTGTTTTGAAAATATGAGTTGAAAATTTCAGGATTTCAATGTGGATGAAGTATAATTAATGGCCATAGGTTGGAAAGTTTCAAAGAAACTAATGGTAATATCACTTTCATATTTTAATATATCTACTCATCTAGATATATAATTCTGTCACATTACCTTAATTCTTGTGCAAATAACATAAAATTGACATTAAGAATCTAAAATGCAAATTTTCAAATAAATAGTGCCTTAAATTTTTGTTAATTAGCAAACATCAAATAATCAGAATTGAGAATATTGAACAACTTTGCACTGCTTTCTATTTAAAAGAAAAAAAATAACTCTTTCAATATGTAAAGATTATTAAGGATACTAATGAGGCAGACACATGAGGACTTGCATGCCAGGGAGGCCAGTCTAGGGAACCATGTGAGGTACTAGAAACCTATAGGGGAACATAAATCTATAGGGGAAAACTTCAATACCTCAGATTCTCACTGATAGGGGGGAAGATACATGAACAACATGAGAAAACAAGGGAAGAAAGTGTCCCAAACAAACCTAGATGCTACATCAACAGAATCCAATGACAGAAGGGCAGACAAAATGTCAGAAAGGAAGTTCAAAATGCACATAATTAAAATGATCAGAGAAGCAAATGATGAGATGAGAGAATAAATGCAGGCAATGAATGATTGCACCAATCAACAGTTAAAAGAACAAATGCAGGAAACAAAATATCATTTCAATAAAGAGATAGAGATTCTGAAAAAACAAACAAACAGAAATTCTTGAAATGAAGGAAACAATAAACCAAATTAAAAACTCAATAGAAAGCATAACCAACAGGCTAGATCACTTGGAAGACAAAAACCTCAGACATTGAAGACAAAATATTTAATCTTGAAAACAAACTTGACCAAACAGAGAAGATGGTAAGAATTCATGAACAGAACCTATAAGAATTATGGGAGATCATGAAAAGACCAAATTTAAGAATTATTGGGATTGAGGAAGGTACAGAGAAATAAATCAAAGGAATGAATAATCTATTCAATGAAATAATATCAGAAAATTTCCCAGATCTGAAGAATGAAATGGAAAATCAAATACAAGAAGCTTACAGGACACCAAATGTATGAAATTACAGCAGATCCACACCAAGGTACATTATATGAAAGTACCTAACATGCAAAATAAAGGTAGAATTTTAAAGGTTGTGAGAGAAAAAAATCAGACTACATTCAGGGGGAAACAGATTTCTCAACCCAGACCCTAAAAGCAAGAAGGACCTGGAAAAACATATTTCAACCTCTGAAAGAAAATGGATGCGAACCAAGAATCTTAAATCCAGCAAAACAACTTCAGATTTGAAGATGAAATAAAATCCTTCCATGATGAACAAAAGCTAAAAGAATTTACAAATAGAAAGCCAGCACTAAAGAATATTTTCAGCAAAATATTCTATGAAGAAGAAATAAAAAACAACAATGTAAGTCAGCATAGGGATGAACTGCTCTAAAGGAATAGCCAAATAAAGGAGAAATCAATTCAAGTTAAAAACAAAAAGTAAGCCAAAATGATGGGGAATACAAATCATATCTCAATAATAACCCTGAGTGTTAATGGCCTAACCTCATGAATCAAAAGACACAGATTGGCAGAATGGATTAAAAAGAAAGACCCAAAAATATGCTGCCTTCAAGAGATGCATCTCAGAAAAAGATACCCATAGACTAAAGGTGAAAAGATGGGAAAAAACATACCATGCACATAGATTCAGTAAAAAACTGGGGGTATCCATCCGCATATCAGATAAAGTGGACTTCAAGCCAAATTTAGTTAGAAGGGAAAAGAAGGGCATTTCATATTGCTTAAAGGAAGCATAAACCAGCAAGACATAACAATCATAAATATTTATGCCCCAAACAATGGCGCATCCGTGTACGTCAAACAAATCCTTCTCAATTCCAGAAACCAAATAGACCAGACGCAATAATACTACGTGATTTAACACACTCTCTCACTATTGGACAGTTCTTCTAAACAAAAATTGAACAAAGAAACCATAGAACTCAATAACACAATCAATAATGTAGACTTAACAGACATATATAGAATATTCCATACATCAATAAGCAAATACACTTTCTTCTTAGCAGCTCATAGATCTTTCTCTAAAATAGACCATATGTTATGCCACAAAGCTACTCTTAGCAAATAAAAAAAAGTAGAGATACTACCTTGTATTCTATCAGATCATAATGGAATGAAATTAGAAATCAATGATAAAATAAAAAACAGAAAATACTCCAACACCTGGGGATTAAATAATATTCTATTGAATGATACAGGGACAACAGAAGACATCAGGGGGAAAATAACATTCTTAGAGGAAAAGAGAAAAAAGATACAACATATCAAAATCTCTGGGACACTATGAAAGCAGTACTAAGAGGAAAATTCATTGCATGGAGCGCATTCAATAAAAGAATGAAAAGTCAACAAATAAACAACCTCACATTATAGCTCAAAGTGCTAGAAAAAGAGATTGACACCAAAAGTAGCAGAAGACAGGAAATAATTAAGGTCAGAGCAGAAATCAATGAAATTGAAACAAAAGAAATACTCCAAAAAATTGACAAAACAAAAAGTTGGTTCTTTGAAAAAATAAACAAAATTGATAAACGCTTACCCACACTAACAAATAGAAGCAGAAAGAAAGCTGAAATTACTAAAATTCATGATGAAAAAGGAAATGTCACAACAGGAAATGTCACAACTATTGAATTACAAAACATAATAAGAAACTATTTTGAAAATCTATACTCCAACAAAATAGAAAATCTTAAAGACATCAACAGGTTTCTAGAGACATATAAGCCACCCAAACTGAATCTGGAGGACATACACAATTTAAATAGATAAATTTCAAGCAAAGCAATAGAAATCTTCAAAAGCCTACCAACAAAGAAAAGTCCAAGACGAGATGGATTCTCAGCCAAGTTCTACAAGACCTTCAAAGAGAAACTCATTCCAATACTCCTCAAAGTATTCCATAAAATAGAGGAGGAGGGAATCCTTCCAAACTCCTTGTATGAATCTAAGATCACCCTGCTACCAAAACCAGAGAAAGACATATTGAGGATAGAAAATTTCAAACCAATATCCCTAGTAAACATAGATGCAAAAATGTTTAACAAAAGTTTAGCAAATCACATGCAAAAACATAATAAAAAGATAATGCACCATGATCAAGTGGGTTTCATCCCAGGGATGCAGGGTTTGTTCAACATCTGGAAATCAATAAATGTAATTCACTACATCAACAGACTTAAAGTTAAGAATTACATGATAATTTCAATAGATGAAGACAAAGCATTTGATAAAATACAACACCTCTTCATGCTCAAAACACTAGAAAAAATAGGGACAGTCGGAACACTTTTTACCATTGTTAAGATGATATATGCTATGTCCATGGCCAACATCATTCTAAATGGAGAAAAGCTGAAAGCATTCCCCCTAAAAACTGGAACAAGGCAGGGATGCCCTCTTTCACTACTTCTATTCAACATTGTCCTTGAAATTCTAGCCAGAGTAATTAGACAGACCAAAGAAATCTAAGGGAAACAAATAGGAAAAGAAGAACTCAAACTATCCCTATATTCCAATGACATGATTCTGTATTTAGAGGAACCAAAAAAAGTCCACCAGAAAACTTCTAGAAATCATAAATGAATTCAGTAAAGTAGCAGGATATAAAATTAATGTTCATAAATCTAATGCATTCTTATTAATAAGTGATGAATCCTGTGAAAGAGAAATTAGGAAAACTATCCCATTCGCAATACTCAAAAAAAAAAAAAAAAAGAAAGAAATACTTGGAATCAATCTAACAAAAGAAGTGAAAGACCTCTACAATGACACTACAGCAAACTAAAGAAAGAACTTAAAGAAAAATCTTAGAAAATGGAAAGATCTCCCATGTTCTTGGATAGAAAGAATTAATATTGTCAAAATGGACATCCTCCCTAAAGCCCTGTACAAATTCAATGCAATTCCGTTTAAAATCCCAATGACGGACCTCATAGAAATAGAGCAAGCAATCATGAAATTCATTTGGAGGAATAAGAGACCCAGAATTGCTAAAGCAATCCTTAGCAAGAAGAGCAAAGCAGGGGTTTCACAATACTAGACCTTCAACTATACTACAGAGCAATAGTAACAAAAACAGCATGGTATTGGCACCAAAATAGGCAGGTAGATCAATGGTACAGAATAGAGGACACAGAAACAAACCCACATAAATACAGTTTTCTCATGCTTGACAAAGGTGTCAAAAACATACAATGGAGAAAAGATAGCCTCTTCAACAAATGGTGCTGGGAAAATTGGAAATCCATATGCAGCAAAATGAAACTAAACCCATATCTCTCACCCTGTACAAAACTCAACTCAAAATGGATCAAGGACCTAGGAATTAGACCAGAGACTCTTCACCTAATAGAAGAGAAAATAGGTCCAAATCTTCATCATGTTGGCCTAGGACCAGATTTCCTTAACATGACTCCCAAGGCACAAGAAATAAAAGCAGGAATCAGTGATTGGGATAGAGTCAAACTAAAAAGTTTTTTCTCAGCAAAGGAAACAAGCAGCAATGTGAAGAGAGAGCCTACAGAGTGGGAGAAAATCTTTGTCACACACACTTCAGATAGAGCACTAATCTCCAGAATCTACAAAGAACTCAAAAAACTTTACCCCAAGAATACAAATAACCCAATCAATAAATGGGCTGAGGAAATGAACAGATACTTCACAGAAGATATATGAGCAATCAACAGATATATAAAAAAAAAGTTCAACATGCGTAGTAATAAGAGAAATGCAAATCAAAACTACCCTAAGATTTCATCTGACACCAATTAGAATGTCTATTATTAAGAATACAAGCAACAGTAGGTGTTGGTGAGGATGTGGGGAAAAAGGTACACTCATACATTTCTAGTGGGGTTGCAAATTAGTGCAGCCACTCTGGAAAGCCATGTGGGGATTCCTTAGAAAACTTGGAATGGATCCACCATTTGACCCAGCTATCCCACTCCTTGGCCTATACCCAAAGGAATTAAAATCAGCATACTACAGTGATGCAGCCACATCCGTGTTCATAGCTGCTCAATTCACAATTGGTAGATTGTGGAACCAACCTCGATGCCCTTCAATAGATGATTGGATAAAGAAACTGTGACATATATACACAATGGAATATTACTCAGTCAAAAAGAAGAATAAAATTATGGCATTTGCAGGTAAATAATGCAGTTGGAGAATATCATGCTAAGTGAGATAAGCCTATCCCAGAAAACCAAAGGCCAAATGATCTCTCTTATAAATGAATAATGATACATAATATGGAGTGGGATAGAGGCAAGAATGGTGGAAGGATGGATTATATAGAGGAAAAAGAGGAGTGGGTTCTGGGTGGGGGGGAGAAAAAGAGCAATGCAACAAACATTGTTTGATTGTACATGTATGATTATATGTACATGTATGATTATACAAATGGTGTGACTCTACTTCATGTACAACCAGAGGAACAACTGTATTCCATTTGCATACAATGAACCAAAATAAATTAAAGTAAAAAAGAAGCAAAAAAGGATACTAATGATATAATTTTATTAGTTCTAACAGTAAGTTTATTAGGATTATTGTATCAGTAATAATGTAGTTTGACCATATTTACTGCATAATTTCCATATTAGTTTATAAGTTTATCAAGATTTAAATTCTAACATAAACAAAGACACAAAATTTCTAACACCAATTACATATTATATTTCATTCCTGAAATGAAAATGAACTGCTCCACAGTATAGTTTGTTGGAACTTACTTTGTTTAAAATATACAGGCCATTTTGCAGCTTCCCTGGCAGAGAGTGACCATCTGCAGATGCCTGACTCCTTGGGGCTGAGGTCCGGTCTTCTGAGCCACTGCATGGCGGCTCCTGGAGAGATCTGGCCTGGAGCGACTGGAGTCGCCAGCTCCAGCAGGGAGTTTAGGCCTTTGGCGCCATTTTACAGCGTCCCCGGAAAGAGCAACCACCTGCCACAGCCTGAGCCCCCAGCGAGGAGCTCAGGCCAGCCTGGGCTCTCAAGCCCAGTGTCTCCATCACTGAGCACAGTTCTGTGCCTCCACTCCAACTTGGTCTAGTGCCCAGGTCCACATCCTGACCTGGGGTCTAGCACCTTGCTGTATCTGTGTGTCTATCAACACCAGGCTGCCTCTGCCCAGAAGCATTGATCATTCCCAACCTGGAGGTAGTGGGACAGCACCTTTCTTGGGTCACCTGCTTGATCAAGCATTGCTCAAACGTCAGGTGAGTTACTGGAAATCTGCAGGGACACTTTAAGTCTTTACAGGGAAATTGCAATCCCTCCAATTCCCATGAGCAACATGAGAAAACACGGGAAGAAAGTGTCCCAAACAAACCTAGATGATATATCAAGAGAACCCAAAGGCAGCATGGTAGAAGGAATGACAGAAAGGGAGTTCAGAATGTTCATAATTAAAATGATCCGAGAAGAGAATGATGAGACGAGAGAGCAAATTCAGGCTATGAATAATCAGCTAATAGAGCAATTGCACAAAGCAAATCATTTCAATAAAGAGATAGAAGTTCTGAGAAAAAAAACAAACAAAAATCCTTGAAGGAAACAAGGAAATGAAGGAAACAATAAACCAAGTTAAAAACTCAATAGAAAGCATAATTATCAGAATAGATCACTTGGAAGACAGAACCTCAGACAATGAAGACAAAATATTTAATCTTGAAAACAAAGTTGAACAAACAGAGAAGATGGTTAGGAATCATGAAAGAAACCTCCAAGAAATATGGAACATCATGAAAAGACCAAATATAAGAGTTATTGGGATTGAGGAAGGCACAGAGATACAAACCAAGGGTATGAATAATCTGTTCAAGGAAATAATATCAGGAAATTTCCCAAATATAATGAATGAGATGGAAAATCAATTACAAGAGGCTTACAAGACACCAAAGGCACAGAATTACAACAGATCCACACCAAGGCACATTATAATGAAAATACCTAACATACAAAACAAAGATAGAATTTTAAAGACTGCGAGAGAAAAGCATCAGATTACCTAAAGGGGGAAACCAATATGGATATCAGCAGATTTCTCAGCCCAGACCCTAAAAGCAAGAAGGGCCTGGAACAACATATTTCAAGCTCTGAAAGAAAACGGATGCCAACCAAGAATCTTATACCCAGCAAATCTTACCTACAGATTTGATGTTGAAATAAAATCCTTCCATGATAAACAAAAGCTTAAAGGTTTCACAAATAGAAAGCCTGCCCTACAGAACATTCTCAACAAAATATTCAAAGAGGAAGAAACGAAAAATAACAATCTCAGTCATCATGGGGAGGAATTACCCTAAAGAAAGAGTCAATCAAAGGAGAAACAAAGTTAAGCTAAAAACCCCCAAAAAGCTAAAATGTCAGGAAATACAAGTCATGTCTCAATAATAACCCTGAATGTAAATGGCCTAAACTCATCAATCAAAAGACATAGACTGGCAGATTGGATTAAAAAGAAAGACCCAACAATATGTTGCCTTGAAGAGACTCATCTCATAGAAAAGCATGCCCACAGACTAAAGGTGAAAGGTTGGGAAAAAACATACCATGCACATGGACTGAGTAAAAAAGCAGGGGTTTCCATCCTCATTTCAGATAAAGCAGACTTCAAGCCAAAGTTAGTCAGAAGGGATAAAGAAGGACATTTCATACTGGTTAAAGGAAGCATAAATCAGCAAGACATAACAATCATTAATATTTATGCATCAAACAGTGGTGCATCCATGTATGTCAATCAGATTCTTTTCAATTTCAGAAGCCAAATAGACCAAAACACAATAATACTGGGGGACTTTAACACTCCTCTCTCACCGTTGGACAGATCTTCCAAGCAAAAATTGAACAAAGAAACCATAGGACTCAATGACACAATCACTAATTTAGACTTAACAGACATATATAGAATATTCCATCCATCAAAAAGGGAATACACTTTCTTCTCAGCAGCTCATGGTTCCTTCTCTAAAATAGACCATATGTTATGCCACAAAGCTACTCTTAAAAATACAAAAACATAGAGATACTACCTTGTATACTATCAGATCATAATGGAATGAAATTAGATATCAATGATAAAGTTAAAAACAGAAAGTACTCCAAGACATGGAGATTAAATAATATGCTATTGAATGATGCATGGATAACAGAAGATATTAGGGGGAAATTAAAAGATTCTTAGTGGTCAAGGAGAACAAAGATACAACATATCAAAATCTCTGGGACACTATGAAAGCAGTGCTAAGAGGAAAATTCATTGCATGGAGTGCATTTAATAAAAGAATGAAAAGTCAACAAATCAATGACCTTACATTACAGCCCAAAACCCTAGAAAAAGAGGAACAGATCATCACCAAAAGTAGCAGAAGACAGGAAATAATCAAAATCAGAGCTGAAATCAATGAAATTGAAACAAAAGAAACAATTCAAAAAGTTGATGAAACAAGAAGTTGGTTCTTTGAAAAAATAAATTGATAAAACCTTAGCCATGCTAATGAAGAGAAGGAGAGAGAAACTCCAAATTGCTAAAATTTGTGATGGAAATGGAAACATTACAACAGACACAATTGAAATACAAAACATTATAAGAAGTTACTTTGAAAATTTATACTCCAACAGAATAGAAAACCTCGAATACATCAACAGGTTCCTAGAGGCATATGAGCCACCCAAACTGAATCTGGAGGACATACACAACTTAAATAGATCAATTTCAAGCAATGAAATAGAGGAAGTCATCAAAAGCCTACCAACCAAGAAAAGTCCAGGACCAGATGGATTCACAGCCGAGTTCTACAAGACCTTCAAAGAAGAGCTCATTCCAATACTCCTCAAAGTATTTCATGAAATAGAGGAGGAGGGAACCCTTCCAAACTCATTCTATGAAGCTAATATCACCCTGATACCAAAACCAGAGAAGGACACATCAAGGAAAGAAAATTTCAGACCCATATCTCTAATGAACATAGATGCAAAAATTCTTAACAAAATTTTAGCGAATCGCATACAAAAGCATATTAAAAAGATCGTGCACCATGATCAAGTGGGTTTCATCCCAGGGATGCAAAGTTGGTTCAACATCTGGAAATCAATAAATGTAATTCGCCACATCAACAGACTTAAGGTCAAGAACCACATGATTATTTCAATAGATGCAGAGAAAGCATTTGATAAAATACAGCACCCCTTCATGCTCAAAACACTAGAAAAAATAGGGATAGTGGGGACATTTCTTAACATTGTAAAGGCTATCTATGCTAAGCCCACAGCTAACATCATTCTAAATGGAGAAAAATTGAAAGCATTCCCCCTGAGAACTGGAACAAGGCAGGGATGCCCTCTTTTGCCACTACTATTCAACATTGTTTTTGAAACCAGAGCAATTAGACAGACCAAAGAAATTAGAGGAATACTAATAGGAAAAGAAGAGATCAAACTATCCCTATTTGCTGATGACATGATTCTCTATTTAGAAGACCCTAAGAATTCCACCAGAAAACTTCTGGAACTCATAAATGAATTCAGTAAAGTAGCAGGATATAAAATTATGCTCATAAATCTAATGCATTTTTATTCGTAGGTGATGCATCCTCTGGGAGAGAAATTAGGAAAACTACCCCATTCACAATAACCTCAAAAAAAATAAAATACTTGGGAATCAATCTAACAAAAGATGTGAAAGACATCTACACTGAGAACTACAGAACACTAAAGAAAGAAGTTAAAGAGCATCTGAGAAGATGGAAAGATCTCCCATGTTCTTGGATAGGCAGAATTAATATTGTCAAAATGACCATACTTCCAAAAGTGTTATACAAATTCAATGCAATTCCAATTAAAATCCCAATAGACCTCATAGAAATAGAGCAAGCAATCATGAAATTCATTTGGAGGAATAAGAGACCCAGTATAGCTAAAGCAATCCTTAGCAAGAAGAGCGAAGCAGGGGGTATCACAATAGCAGACCTTCAACTATACTACAGAAAAATAGTAATGAAAACAGCATGGTATTGGCACCAAAATAGGCAGGTAGATCAATGGTACAGAATAGAGGACACAGAGACAAACCCACATAAATACGGGTATCTCATACTTGACAAAGGAGCCAAAAACATACAATGGAGAAAAGACAGCCTCTTCAACAAATGGTGCTGGGAAAACTGGAAATCAATGTGCAGCAAAATGAAACTAAACCCATATCTCTCACCCTGTTCAAAACTCAACTCAAAGTGGATCTAGGACCTAGGAATTAGACCAGAGACTCTGCACCTAATAGAAGAGAAAATAGGTCCAAATCTTCATCACGTTGGCCTAAGACCAGATTTCCTTAACATGACTCCCAAAGCGCAAGAAATAAAAGCAGGAATCAGTGATTGGGATACAGTCAAACTAAAAAGCTTTTTCTCAGCAAAGGAAACAATCAGCAATGTGAAGTGACAGCCTTCAGAATGGGAGAAAATCTTTGCCACACACACTTCAGATAGAGCACTAATCTCCAGAATCTACCAAGTACTCAAAAATCTTTACACCAAGAAAACTAATATCCCAATCAACAAATGGTCCAAGGAAATGAACAGACACTTTACAGAGGAAGATCTACAAGCAATCAACAGATTTATGAAAAAATGTTCAACATCCCTAGTTATAAGAGAAATGCAAATCAAAACCACCTTAAGATTTCATCTTACCCCAATTAGAATGTCTTTTATTATGAATACAGGCAACAACAGGTGTTGGCGAGGATGTGGGGAAAAGGGTACACTCATACTTTGCTGGTGGGAGTGCAAGTTGGTGCAGCCACTCTGGAAAGCAGTGTGGAGATTCCTTAGAAAACTTGGAATGGATCCACCATTTGACCCAGCTATCCTTGGCCTATACCCAAAGAAATTAAAATCAGCATACTTCAGTGATGCAGCCATATCTGTGTTCATACCTGCTCAATTCACAATAGCTAGATTGTGGAACCAACTTAGATGCCCTTCAGTAGATGAATGGATAAAGAAACTGTGGTATATATACACAATGGAATATTATTCAGCCATAAGGAAGAATGAAGTTATAGCATTTGTAGGTAAATGGATGATGTTGGAGACTGTTATGCTAAGTGAGATCAGCCAATCCCAAAAATCCAAAGGCCGAATGGTCTCTCTGATAAATGAATGATGATGCATAATGCGGGGTGGAAGGGTGGCAAGAATGGAGGAATGTAGGGACACACCTTAAGATGGAGACCACATTAACAACACCCTTGGGGCAAAAGCCTCCCCCACTCGTGGTACCACCAAGGTGGCGGCCCAGGATTGGCTCATTCAACTTCCATGAACCTGAGCAGCTTTACATCTTAGCAGACCTCTGCCCTGCAGGCCTTGCTGTATACTGCATGTGCTGTTGACCTTTAAAATGATTGGCCCCTGCCTGTATCTCCTCCCCTCGCTCCCTTTTCATATACCTGTTTCATCTCTCCATTAAACTGAGATCCTGCTCGACAGGCTCCAGGCTGGTGTGCGTTTTTCAGCCGTCGACACTCGCCATCCTGTTTGACCCCCATGCCCCCTCTGGCTGGTCCAGAGTGGGCACCCAACCTTTGTTGTTCGGTGCGGAACAACAGAGGAAGGATAGATGCATAGAGGGATGGGAGGGGTGGAGTCGGGGTGGGGTGTAAGGATAATAGCGGAATGTGTGACAGACATCATTGCCCTGTGTACATGTATGAATGCACAGATGGTGTGACTCTACTTTTTGTACAACCAGAGAAACGATAGCTGTACTCCATTTGTGTTCAATGAATCAATAAGTAAATAAAAAGAAAAAAAATAAAATATATATTGAATAAAATATTTCTTTTAAGATTTTCTAATGCTCATTTTTATATAGATTCTAGTTTCTGAATTTACTATTTCCCACTGATAATAAAAGTAATATGAAGCATTAATTTCATATTTTCCATTGTGGCAACTAAAACACTCCTGGAATTTCTTAATGTACAAAATACATGGACCTCTTACAGTTAAATGGGATCAATTCAGACCCTTGATATTTCCTAGACCACACAGTCTCCGCAGACACGAAACAAATTTCCCAACTTCCAAGTCATTAATTTGCAAATGTGATTATATAACATTAAAACAAATTTTGAATAAACCTTAGAAAGCACTCTTCCAGAAATTCTTGTAGCAATTTTAGTAAAAGTAGCAGTCTTTTACAAAGAGATAATTTTGTTAGTCTCCACAGATTAATAATTAGATCATGTGCTTAATGAGCCTCTTCTTAGTTTTGTTTCATTTCACTCGTTTTAAAGAATGCACTAAATTTTAGTTTAAATATATGAAAAATATTAAAACAATTGAGGTTTGGAAGTTTTGCTTCTGTAATGTTTTCCAAAAGAGATATTTCCTGTGTGATCTGTTTGGCAATTATTTTGTTGGAAAAATTATAATGTAAGTTCCAGATAAGGAAACACTTTACTTTTCAAATTTCAAGGGTATTAACAGATGACAATATTAAAATCGTCCCATATGACAATGCTATTCCTATTAAATTAGTTAATCACATTCCTGGGCTGAGAAATTCAAGTTTCAAATGTTTGTTAAAGATTAGTGTAACTGGTAGTTGGTCACCTGCTGCATCATTAGGTTTCAAGGGTATTGGCTGCTCAGATGAATGAATACCACATAGAATTCTGCATATTTTAAATGCATGGCTTATTCCTGTTCTCCATGTGCCTGACATGTTACATATATTTTTTCTTTACATCATTCCCATGTATACTTTGAAAAATCTAATCAATTATATCTCCAACAATTTTGACTGGATTTTAATTTCATATTAGACCATAGTGTAAAAGCATATATAACATACTTTTATAAATAACAATATTGTTAAAACATGTTCACAAGCTAGCTAACCAAAAATATAACAATTATTAATCAACAAATTACCTTGAAATTACCTTAAGAAGTCATCTCTTCCCGCTTTCCCCACTAGCAGTTTCTTTTTAAAAGAACTTAAATCATTTCAGGAAAATATACTTTAAAAATTAAAGACTTTCAAGCATAATTGCTTTTTTCACCTTTCACAGTCTTTTATATAATTTTGATAAAGTTTAAAGAAATGAGTTGGCAATTGCATATATTCAGGGTGTACATCAGTGCCCTGATGTACTTGTATATTGTAAATGGTTGCCATAATCTAATTAACATACACTTAATTTCATACAGTTATTATTTTTATGTGTGTGGTGAGAGCATTTTGGATCTTCTGTCTAAGAAAATTAATAAATTAATTTAGAAGGAATGTACCTTAAACAAATAGAGGACAAATATCATAAGCCAACAGCAAAAATTTTGCTCAATAGTGAAGGTTGAAAGTTCTTCCTCTCTGAATAGGAAGAAGGGAAATTCTCCCATTCTAGCTATTTTGATTAACATAGTGTTAGAATCCATAGTCAGATTAATTAGGAAATAAATAAAAATAAATAAATAAATAAGTAAATAAATAAATAAATAAAAGGATCCAAGTGAGAATAGAAGAAGTTAAACTGCCTGTGTTTTCAGGTACAAAATCAACATATAAAAATCAGTTGCATTTATAGACACTAACAATGAACCATCCAAAGAAGGAATCAAGAAAACAATTTCAAATACAAATAGCATTAAAGAAAATAAAGTACTTGGGAATACATTAAACCAAAGAGATGAATGAGCTGTACACTGAAATCTATAAAATATTGATGAAAGAAAATTTAGAAAACACAAATAAATGGAAAGGTAGCCTGTGTTGCAGATCAGAAGAATTGATATTTCTAAATGTCCATACTACCCAAATCAATCTACATATTTAATGCAATAAGATTCAAAATACCAATTGCATTCTAGAAGGATAAGTGGAAGGGGAAAGAGAAAAGGAAAAGGAATTGGAAGAAAAAAAGAAAAAGGAAGAAGAAAGATGCCTTAAATTCTTATGGAACCACAAATTCCCAGAGTAGTTAAAGCATTTCAACAAGAAGAACAAAGCAGGAAACATCATACTACCTCATGTGAAAGGAAATTACAAATCTTTCATAGTTGAAAACAGTATGATACTGATATAAAACTCATTAACTCTTTCAAGACACCAGTGTACCATTTGGCACACTTCTGGAATGGTCTACAGACTTGGCAGTGTGGTAATAAATCATTTGTTCCCAGGGAATGTCAGCTTTCCTAAGTAACGAGTATCATACAGTCCGTCACTATAAAACTGCTCCATTTTTCTCATTATCTTAAAATACTGTTATATGACAATCACATAGTCATTTAAATCTCAAAACAACCAAAAGAAAATGACAAATAGCATATTCTGAGGTAGTATTTGAATACCTAAAATGAGGCCTCATGATGAAAATTATCTTTCCTAATAATCAATATAAAAATGTAGAAGAATCACCAAAAACTTAACTGTGACATGCTGAAAAGATCTACAAGTTATTTATTCTACAATCGTATTTAGTTAATAATTACATCCACAGAAATTATAAAATAAAAAGTAAAACCCCAAAACCCAGATGAACTTTCTATCAGCTTTTAAAATAAACACAAGACAATTGAATAAGAAAATGACTGATAATAGAGGACAAAATTATTTTAAAAAATCAACATGAGGTACTGAAATAACATTCATTCACTATATGTCATTTCTTACCATCACAAGTGTTTAGGAGTGTAATTGTCCTACGCACAAAAGCAGGATTCTGACTAGGACAAAATTGTTTAAAATAATCAGTCATATCAGTCTTTCAACTCAATCTCCCAACGTCAAAAATACTAAAGAAATATGTCGTGTTTGTTTTAATTTTGTGTATCGTGCTGAATCATATTCCCTCAAAAAAGATTTGTTGAAGTCCTAATCCACAGCACTTCAAGCTGAGAACTTGTTTGGAAATAGCATCTTAACAAAGGTAGGTAAATTAAAATGAGGTCATTGTCACGAACTTCCATGACTAGTGTCCTTAAAAAGAGGTAATTTGGTGACAAGACAGACATAAATAGAAAAAAGACGATGTGAAGACACTCAGGGAAATGATAGTCGTGCAGTTTAAGCCACATATCTAAAAGCCAAGGAATGACCTAGTGCTAGTAAACACGAAAATCTAGAAGTAAAGAAGATTCTCATTCAGAACCATCAAGGAGAAGTAGTCGTGTGAACTTCTACCCAAACCATATTATAATACAATACCCTTCCATCGTATTAGATTGCAAGGTTTTTAATATTTATAGGCAATTCCTGAGAAACTAATACAATTTGCATAATCTGTGGATTCCATTATCAATCACTAAGGTTAAAAGTGTATTTTGAGACATATCCATTAAAATGGATTAGACAATACACCTCTTCATCCTTAGATAATTTCACTTTGCCTAATTTTCTTCAGATTCATTTATATTCTAGAAAATGAAAGCATCCTTAATAGGCTGAATTTTATACACATACAAACATACACATATATATATGTACATATATACACATATACATATGTACATATACGTATATATTTGTTCATCTGTCAATAGAAATACTCCCTATTTTGCCTAAAATGGATAACGTCATAATAAACAGGACTGTGCAGATACATGATGCACATATACTGATGTTATTTGCCTTGGATACGTACCCAGAAGTTAAATTACTGGATCATATGGTGACTCTATTTTTAGTGTTTGTGGAACCTTGACATGAATTTTTATGATCTCACTTACGTGAGAGGTCTGTATACATGATTCCACTTTCATGGACTTCATTTATGTAAGGGTTGGGTTGGAATGAGGTGAGAAATATAGAGATGTTGCTTAAAGAGTAAAAATTTTCTCTTAAGATATAATGTTCTGAAGATCTCCCGTATAACATGGAAAAAATTTTACATTTCAGATAAAAATTAAATACGTTTTTCATGTGCAGATATTACCTTTCTCTTCCTAATTGCACTCCACTCTCTCCCTTTGTCACCATTTTAAAAGCAATATAATTTTCAAGTAGATTTCTCAGCTACATTCGTACACCATTAGAGTTTGTTTAAAAACAATAAACCAATATTTAATTTCTTTCCTCATTAAAAGAAGTGGAATTTAACAGAAAAACCAATCTCCTTTGAATTATCTTCATAAATGTTATTGATATACCCGTAATTTTAATAAATTTCTTGGTTTCTGTTTGATAACAAAGTTTATAAATAAATCTATGCTTCAATATCCATAAATTTGAATACCTAAACTTTGATTACTACACATGAGGTAATGTGAAACCTCATGTCCCCATTCCCTTTCCTATTCTCTGCATGTAATCAGGTTATCCATATGCTTACATTTATCATTTCAATGCATATAACAATTTCATTTCCTATTGGTATCTTTTACCAATGTTTAATTCTATAAACAGAAAATTAATAGGAGGATGATAATATAGTTTTTCATTTTCATATTTCATATTTTATTGAATTATAACATTTTAGATATTGCATTTATTTCCCAATTAGGCAAAATCAATGAATGCATCATAAAACTTCTAATATTCTGAAAATATCTTCAGCATTAGGATGTAACTGATTATCTTTTCTTTCATTTCATCAGTTTCCAACATAGCTTAATGTTCTTCCCCACCTCCCCATCCATATTTTATCTTTCCTTCTTCTTGTGATTGTATTTAAAACCATCCACTTTTAAAAAGAAATCCCATGGAGTCTTCCACATTAACCTCCTCTGTATGCTTGCTATGCTATTATAACCATATGATTCTTTTAACTGAGTTACTGGGTTGAACTTACACACTTATTTGACCCTAGGACATATCTTTCTTGAATCACCCAGAAATATGAAGTAAACATACTTCTATACTAAAACAGTATTACTTTTTTGACATACAACTGAGGTTTGATTGAATATGGATAGAATTGCACACTGAAAATATGTTTTCTTATACTCAGATGATATCAACAATTTCTTTCAAAAATCTAGAGTCTTTGTTATAAATCTGATTCATGTCTGACATTTTTTCGTATGCAATCAGATATCATACGAAGTCTAGCATTTTGCATTGTTGGTACCCCGTTCTTTCTAGGACTGAATGAAAATCTGGTAATCAGAAATGTCACAGCAATTCATCTGGCCCATTTCTATTTCTAAAACTTATTGGCACACTATTCTGGCTTTCTTTCTTGATCTTTTCTCATTCTTAGTATGTTTACAGACTGACTGGGGACTCTGTATTTCTTTTAGATTTCAATGTCTTGATATATTTGCTCTGATTCAATGTGATTACTTCTATTTTATTCTGATAATTTTGTTCTACATTCTTTAATTTGTCTTTAATAGCATCATTTTTTTACTTTGCAATTTATTTTTTTAATATCTTCATAGAAGTGGGTGTGGTGGTGAATGCCTATAATCCTAGTAGCTCCAGAGATTGAGTTAGTAGGATTGTGAGTTCAAACGAAACTCCACAACTTATTGAGTCCCTAAGCAACTTAGAAAGTCCCTGTTTCTTTATAAAACATATGAAAAGGGCTGGGGATGTGGCTCATATTTTAAGCACCCTGGGTTCAATCCCTGGTACAAAAAAAAAAAGGAAAAAATACCTTCATAGATTCTACTTATGATTATTTAAATACAGGAAGAAATAGGGAAAAAACCTCCTTTTTCTAGACATGAAATATTATCATAAAAATATATGTTCCATCTAAGTTAATTTTTAAGCTGATTTATTTTCAGTTAATTTTGTCAGTTTAGTTTTTAGGACTAGAGAAATTTACTGCAATTTTTTTAGAAGAATTGTTCAAAATATAAATTAGAAAATCAACAAAAAATATTGTGTAAAAACCAACCTTACCAATATTTTAAACATAAGATAGACTCAGGATAAGAGAAAGAAATATTTGGAAATTTGATACACTAAGGAGGCATTAAGGACTTTTTTGTAAGGCATTAAGGACTTACAAAAATGATTGGAGTTGGGATAACTAGATAGCTGCAGGGAAGACAAAGGAACCACAATCAATTCCTAACCTCTATATCAACATATATTATAACTCGGTCAAATATATCACTGCATAAAAATTCAACCATAAAATATGGGTGAATGGTAAGCGGATTATTAATGATGGACCTGTAGGGAAATTTATCTAATGAATATTCAAAATCCAATAACAATGAAAAGTATAAATTTAACCATATTAAACATTCTATCTCATAAACACCATAAAGACACAAGAAAGTAAATGTAATAATGCAAACTAAAATTACACATGATTTAAAAGAAAATAATTTCTAAATTTATTTCAAGAAACGAAACAACATAAGAGAACAAAGGAACAAATTGTATGCATATTAAATGTGAAAATGAGAAAAGTCAATGATCCTTACATATGACAAAATGTTCAGTTTCAGTAACAAGAGAAATAGATAAAACTTCATTAATTTTTAATTCATTTTCTAAAGTGTCGTAAAACCTAAAGGTTGAATTATATGCACATATGGAAAGTTGTGGATTTCAGCGAAATTTACATATTGCCTATGAAATGCAAACTGGTATCACTATTTGATGGAGATTTGACAATATTTATCACAGTACATATTCATTTATGCTTTGAATCAGCTATTTTATTTCAAGATATCTATTCAAGGATAAATTGACAAAAAAATATAAAATGTCTTACTTACCAATCAGGTCTTTCATTTGAGCATTATCTGAATAGGAAAAGATCACAGAAAACCTAAATGCTATTTATGTTGTTTGGATAAACTGTATTTCTTAGGAAACTATTTGAGCAAACTATGGAATATCATCCCTATGTGTGGTATGTTGCCAGAAATGAAATAAACTCATAATTTTCTAAACAGTTAACTACAAAGAATATTGTTATGTATGGAATCCAATGTGGGTAAAGGTATATACAGCATGCTATCTTTTTGTATGTCAAAGAGGGAAAACACAAAATGTAAATATTTGTTTACATTTTAAAAGGAAACAGTGCAAGAATGTATATAAAATCAATAAAACTGACTATTTGTACATAGAGGAAGAAAAATGTTAGTATAAAAAAGTAACAACAGTAATATGGCCAAATAAATTTCTAAAGCTTTTTCCCCTCATAGAAGCAACCAAAATAACAAACTATGTGCCAATTAAAGTAACTAATAGCACTAAACTTCAGCAAAGAAATAGCAGAAATCCTCAGAAACCTTGGAATGGAACCACTATTTGACCAGTTATCCCACCCTTTGACCTATATCCAAAGAACTTAAAATCAGCATACTGTAGTGATCTGGCCAATCAATATTTATAGCAGCTTAATGCACAATAACTAAGCTATGGAACCAACTCAGGTGCCCTTCAGCAGATGAATGGATGAAGAAAATGTGGTGCATATTCACAATGGAATATTACTCAGTCAAAACGAAAAATGAAATTATGGCATTTGCTGGTAAATAGATGGAACAGAAGACTATCATGCTAACTGAAATAAAACAATCCCCAAAAAACAAAGGCCAAATGTTGTCTCTGTTAAGAGAAGTACTTTGGATTAGACAAAGGGGAATGAAATAAAGAGAGGGGAAATAGGAACATGAAAGGTAGTAGAATGGATCAGCCATTACTTTGTTACTCTCATATATGAATATGTGACCACTGTAAATCCACATCATATGCAACCACAAGAATATTCTATGGAAGTATAATATGTCAAAATACATTGTACTGTCACATATAACTTAAAAGAACAAATAAATAATAAAGGAAACAACTGAAGAAGAGAGAGGAGAGGTGTCCCTAATGACATTGTCTGGATGTCCAAATAAAAAGAGCAAAAAGGGAGCAGAATTTTTTTTAAAACTATGAAATAAAGCTGATGGGGTGCATGGGTGCTTGTCAGAGTCCCAAAACCCCATATCTTAGCAAACAAATTCATGAGAGCAAAGGATTCCCAAAAAATTCAACCCATGAAGATATTCTCCAAGTGTTAGACAACTCTCTGTTATGATGAAATATATGAGAAAATCAATTTAAAAAAAGCAAAGATTTATTTTTATTCAAATTTCAAAGATTTTGACCCATGACCACTTTGCTCCATTGATTTTGTTCTCGTATTAAGAGAAATCTTCAAGACAGGGAGCGAGTAGCAGAGAAAAGCTGCCCACATTTTGGCTGCCAAGAAGAAGAGAGAATAATCAAAGGGATTAGGGACAACATATGACCTTGAAAGGCCCATCTTTGGTGACATACTTCCTCCAAATTAGCAAATTTTCAGCATGTGGTTTTGTGAGAGCATTTCATATCTAAACCATAATATGAAGAGTCCCGATCGAATTGTCAAAAGGAATAGACAAGCACAAGTTTGAAAGCAGCAGGAGAAAAGTGAAATTTCACCAACAGGAGAATGTTCATTAGACTGTCGGTGAATTTCCTGCAAGGAAACTTACAGACCAGAAGAGATGATGTAGCCAAATTTTAAAAGAAAGAAAAGAAAAAAAAAATGCCATCCAAGAATGCTACATCAGGTCAAACTCCTTCAGAAATGAAAAAATAACCTTTTCCAGATTAGCAAAAGTTAAGGACCTTCATAACCACCTGACATACTCTACAAGAAAGCTTAATGTAAGCAGGGCACTGTGGTACACACCTGTAATCCCAGCTACCTGTGAGACTGGGGCAGGAAGATCATAAGTTCAAACACAGCCTCAGCAATTTAGGATTCCAGCAACTTAGCAAGACCATTTATCAAAATAAAACACAAAAAGGAGGTGGGGATGTGGCTCAGTGGTATGCTCCCACTGGGTTCAATCTCCAGTGAAAAAAAGAAAAGAAAGGAAGGACTGAAGAAGAAAAGATTCATGTAATTTATGCAGAAAGAGAAAGATACTGATTACTACCCTGAAAACATATAAAGGCATAAAACACACTTTTAAATGCATAGTCAAATTCAGAATACTCCAATATTAACTGGAGTGTATAAGTCATTTATGCTGCTAATGTAAAGACTAAAAGATAAAAAAAATCAAAATATAGCTGTAATAATTTGGTAGTGAATACACAATATACGAATCTGTGAAATCAAATGCAAGTGGAGGAGAGTAAAAGTGTAGACCATTTCTATGTGATCAAAGATGATTGTTATCAGTTAAAATACACATTGTAACTACAACTATGTAAGTTTTGTGTTATTGCCAAAGCAAAAATCATGGAAGGTGCTCATAAGACAAAGAAAATGAATCAAAGCATGGCACTAAAGAGAAACATCGAATGACAAAGAAGACAGCAAGAGACAAAGAAAGGAACAGAGGAACTTCAAAACAACAACAAATCAAAATGACAGTAAAAAGTTTTTAGTTATCAATATAACACACCTTTAATGCCAGCTACAAACAGATTAAATTCTCAAGTCAAAAGACATAGAATGCTGAAGCAGATTAGAAAGGATGTACAAGAAGTCCTTAAGTGCACTTTATTTTAAAGGACACATCCAAACTCAAAGTAAAGGGATGGAAAAATGTATTCTGGGCAAATGACAAACACAGGACAGTCAAGGTAACTATACTTATATCAGGCTGAATAGACTTCAAGTGAAAAACAGCAAAAAAAAATTTTAAAGGTTGTTATAAAATGCTGAATGATTCAACTTATAAAAATAAAACAAATATAATATATACATACCTATCCAACACTAGAACACCAACATGGATAAAACAAATGTCAACATATCCAAAGGGAGAGAGACTATGATGTAGTAAGAAGGTACTTCAGTGCACCATGTTCAGCAATGAAAAGAGCATCTGAACAGAAGATGAATAAAGAAATAAAATCAAGAAAACCAACCATTTACAATAGTGGTAAAAGCAGTAAAATACTGAACAATAAATTTAACCAAGGATATGGAAGACTTGTCCCAAATACTATAAAACATTGATGAAGAAATTGTAAGATCATGAAATAAATTAGAGCAAAATGTTTCTCTTTTAGGAGATTGGGAAATCAACTGTGATGTGGTATATTGACAAAATTATTTAAACTTTTGAAAGAATTATTTGAAGGATATCATCTTATTATATTAATGAAATGAAGCTTTGTTCCTTAAAAATAAATACATAAAGTAAATGGATAAATGCTCCACATTATCAATCATGATGTTTATGGAGTAGAAAAATTGGTATTGTTAAAATGTCTAAGCTGCCCAAAGAAATCTATAAATCAATGCAATCAAAATTTCTACAAAATTTTAACCTTTTTTTTTTTAGAAATAAACTATCTTTTACTTCACATTGAAACAGGATGTTGTTTTAGTTAACTTATTTGCTGCTATGACCAGAAGATCTGACAACAATAATTGCAGGAGGAAAATTTCATTGGGGTCTCATAGTTCAGAGGTGTGAGTCTATAGATAGGTGGCTCTGTTTCTTTGGACCCAAGACAAGGCAGAACATCATGGTGGAAGAATGTACTAGATACAAGTGGCTCAGGACATGGCAACAGAAAGCAAAGAGAGAATTCCACTCTCCAGAGACAAAATATATAGCAAAGAGTGACACCCCCAGTAACCCACTTCCTCCAGCCATACCCTACCTGCCTACAGTCACCACTGAGTTAATCCCTCCAATGCCTGACTGATTGACTCTGCTGCTGAAGAAAGGCTTTGCTAAATTCATGAGGTCTGCACCTGTCCCTTTTGTGCTTTTAGTACTGACAGCAAAATGCATAGATCGTTGGAATGGTGTGAAGGGACCAGAAATAAATCCAAGCATTCACATTTTTTAAAAATTGCCAAGAACGCCCAATGGAGAAAGGATAGCTTCTTCAATAAGGGGTATCGGAACAATTGGATATCTAACATGCAAAAGAATGAAGTTAGACATTATCTCAAATCATATCCAAAAAAATCAACTCAAAATAAATTAAAGAATGACTATATTTTGAATATAGGAAGTTTCCCCTGGGACCTATATGCTAAAAAGACAGCCCACAGGGTGGAGCAAGTGGAAGGAGTTATGGACCATTAGTGATAGGGCCTTATGGCCAGCCCATAGGTCATTGCGGATATATGATTAAAAGCTATTAGAGAACCCCATCAGTCCTCTATATCTCTGATTCCTAGCTCAAGATGTGACCACTCCCTCTGCCATGTGCCCCAACAACTGCTACCTGTTGCTCTCATCAGAGGTCAGACCAATCTGTTGCTTGCCCAATTTTGGATTTGACCATCTAAACTAGAAACTTAATAAGACTTTTCTCTTTGTAAATTACTTGTCTCAGATATTTCTTTGTAGAAATCTGAAGCTGATTATTATGCAAATTTGGTACCAAGGAATGGGGTTACAACAATAACAATACCTGAAAGTATGGAGGAACATTTAAAATTGGTTTTGGGAAGGATGTTTGAAAAGATTTGAAGAGCAGGCTATAGAAAGCTAATAAGGCTTTTATCAAAGTATAATTGGTAATTCAGGTGAGTGCTTGGAAAACCATAATGCTGATATAAATGTGGATAGTATACATCACATGGAAGAGGTCTCATGTGAATGAGTATTCTGCTGGAAACTGGAGAAAAGACCATATTCGACCTCTTGTAAGGGAAAAGCAAACTACATTTTGTATATGCCCTGCTACTTTGTGAAATGCTCAAATTAGAGGTAATAGATTATTTTATTTGGTGGAGGAGTTTTCCAGGCAGCAAAGCATCTAGTGCTGGCTGCTTTTAGTCAAATTTTCAGCAATAAAATAAAAAGAGCACAGTGGAAATATTTTAAAAGTTTGCCACTTGGCCAGGAAAGGAGTGAAAAAGCTTGCAAGAATGTGGCCAAGGAGGGTGTGTTTGCCAAGAGATTAGCACCAATCAAAAGAAGCCAAATATTTTACATCAGAACAGTGGAAATGATGCCTGAGGACATCTGAGAAATCCACCAGGCTCCTTCACCCATCACAGTCTCAGGCATATAAATGCAAATTTTTTCCCTTTCCAGGGTAAAATTGTTTCAGAACGAATCTCTAGGGTGCCCTACATGCTCAGAACCAACTTTGGATTTATTACCCTGAATTCAGCTGGCAAAGCACTCCACAGCTGCAGCTTGGTCGAAATGTGCATAATACAGCTTGTAACAACAGTACACCTTGGCAATTTCCATGTAATACTGGTTGTGCAGGCATGCTGAATGCAAGAGTTATGTGATCATTGTGGCATTCAAAATTTCAGAGGAAAGCTTGGGATTCCATGCAAAACTGCTGTAGAGTAAAAATTCCCTACAAGTAATCACTAACAAGGCAATGCAAATAGAACTATGGGAGTGAAGCCACAATACATACCCCAGAAGTGGAAAAATGCCAGCAATGTGCAATATGTACTAGGAAAGCAACAGGCAGTGTGAAGGGTCAGCCTTGAAGTGTGGTCATGTAGGCTAAAATCTGAAAAGTTTAGGGGCAGGGCTGCCCCACATCTTAGGAACCCACATCCTCCTACAATGCTCCCTGGTTGTTGAACTTGGATCTGTAGGATTTAATGTTTGCTCTGCTATTTTTTTTCTCTTGTTATGAAGTGATCACTACTTACTATTCTGCTCTCATTTCCCATCCATTTTGGAACAAAAATGTTTACCCTGTGCTTGCTCCACCATTGTATTTTGGAAGAATATAACTTACTTTGTTTGAATTTTCAGGGCTCACAGTTGAGTGTGGAGCGAGTCTCAGATGAAAGTTTAGACTTGGTATTTAGCACGACAAGAAAGAGTTAAGATTTTGGTACTTCAAGAGGCAGATGAATATTTTTTGTGTTGCGAGATGGACCTGAACTATTTGGCGCTTGGATGTGAATGCTATGATTTAAATATGGGTAATGTCTTTGAAAGATTTATATGATAAAGGTTTGGCCCACAGTGTGGTTTGTGGTGTTATTGGAAGATTCTGTGGACCTGTAGAAAGTAGTCTTAGGTCATAGGGAGCACGCCGCCAATCGAAATTGTGGGACTCCACTTGTCTTGTCTGTCTTCACTACCTGGTACAATATATGACATTTCCTCTGACACACTTCCCAATCATAATGCGCTACCCCCTTATGCTCTGAACACGAGCACGGGAAATGTGAATTCAATATGAACTAAAAGAAAAAGACTAGGGTTGCAAGAATTTGGAATTTGCAAAAAGACTAATGTTGCAAGAATTTGGAAAACAAGAACCCTCATACACTGATGATAGGGAATTAGATTGGTAGAATCATTATGGAAAACATTTTGAAGGGTCCTCAAAAAATTGAAAACAGAAATATCATATGACTCCCACATTCTTCCGTGCACATTCCTAAAACAAACTAAATTGCCAACTCATGAAGTTATCTGCATTCCTTTGTTCAGTAGCATTATTCACAATAGGCACAATACAGAAGCACTTGAAGTATCCATTCATATTTGAATACAAAATAAACACATACTGAGATACCATTCAACCTCAAACAGAGAAATTCTATTTATTAAACATAGGCTAATCTGCATAACATTATGGTGAATGAGATAAGCCAAAGTCAGAAAAAATAATACTGTATTAGCTCACATACATTTAAAATATGAATAAAAAAGTCAAGTAGAGAATGAAATAGTGGCTACTGAAGATAGATGGAAGCTTGGTGGGGACCAGAGAAATGTACAACAAATGGCAGATACACTGAAGGAATAATGCTAGAGATTACATGTTCAACATGAGGACTAAATTTAATAATGTTGTACTGGGCCAGAGATTCTTACTAAGACATTTCATTGTGAGTTCTTTATTGGTTCATCTGCTGATGGTCACTTTGGTTTTTTCTGTACCATGGCATCTGAAGGTGGCACATCCTCTTGCCCACTCCAACCCCAAACAAAATTGTCACAATTTCAAATTATGGGTATACTAATTACTTGAATATAGTAACCATTTCACTGTGCATAAATACATCAAAGCGTCATGTCATACTCCTTAAATACATACAATAAAGAAATGCAACAACAAAGAATAGATAGTAGGAACCAAGATCAATATTCCCTCAATTACTTGCTTTTTTATGATATATGAACATTTCTACTTTATTAGGAATCAATATTTTACTCACTGGACTTTAAATACAGACAGGTAATATAAAATAAGTTACACAATGATCTTCGAATATTAACTCATTTTGGAAATAGCAGTTTAACTTCATAATTACTTTTTTCTCCAATTCAAATAATAATCTTTGTTTTATTCATTGAGACTAAGATACAAGAAATGACCCAATAAAATAATCACTCCTATTTTTGAGAGAGTTTTTCATAAATACTATGTTATATTAAAGAAATTTAAATAGAAACCTTCAGAATAATTGCCGGTCTAGCTTCATGCTCTGTGATATTTTGATTTTTATCAATTGGCTGTGGAATATCTCCTCAAAGGCTCATTTGTTGAAGGCTGCATCCCCAAAGGAAAAATACTCAGAGGTGGAACTTTTGTGAAGTAATCAGATGATGAGGGCTTTGTCCTCCTCAATGAATTAAACTCCTGAAACATTCATAATCTCAAGGGACTATTGAAAAGTGATAAAACTATTTTATATCACAAATTTCTTTTTCTTTAATACTTTTGTAATGTGGTATATAATTCTGGCTTTGCAAAGTATTTTAAAACTTTCTTATGTTATGGAGTGGTAGGTGATTAAAGTGAATACAAAATGCCCAACATATCTTCATATGTCATTCACTAATTTACATAGTTCCCTAGTTGCTGTTCCATATATTTTGATATTGTATATTTGTCTAAAATATATTAAATTCATTCACATTGCAAACATACTGAAAATGTGTGTAAATCTATCCATATTTATTCAATTTTCTTTTGTTTCCTTTTCTGATTATTTGTGTTTTTTTAATATTTTGTTTTGTATTAGCTTTATTTTGTGGGTAATGTAGGAACTTATTTCTCTTATGATTAAGTTTTACATTTATTTAAATTACAAAATCATATCCACTTTATTAATTTCTGATTTTAGTCTCATTCTTCTGTGCATCTTGCTTTGCAATGTATTTGTTCATCATTTTTAACTATAATTGAAGAATTTCATGTGAATTTTTATTTTGAATTTAGAAATTTAAGATTTTATGGAAACATACTTCTTATTCTGATTAGAAACTCAACTTTAGTGCATGGATATGGATAATGATTTTAAATATTGTTAATTCTAAATTTTAATTTTTATCTCTTCTTTAATAAAAAATGAAAATTGCTTTGTATACATGTGGGTGTATTTGAGATTCTCTAAAGGTATCAAAATTAAGATAGTTCTTTATTTCTTCTGAGTTTATAGATTTATTTTATTTTGTTTATGGACTATTGTGATATTTCTAATATTGTTATATATAATCAAATATTTGACATTATACATTTGATAACTGCTTAATAAAAGATAATGGCGGCTTAATGAATTTGACTCAGTTATATAATAATAATTACATCAGGATTGCAACTCTACAAGTTGTTATGGTTTAGATATGAGGTACCCCCCAAAGCTCGTATGTGAGACAATGAAAGAAAGTTTAGAAGAAATGATTGGATTATGAGAGTTGTAACCATTTCAGTGGATATAGATAAACTGAGTTATTAACTGTGGGCAGATAGAGTGTAGCTGGAAGAAAAAGGTCAATGGTGGTGTGGCTTTGTGGGTTTTATTTTGTCCTTGATAAACAAAGCTCTCCCTTCATTTTCTGGTGGTCATGTCTTGAGCTGCTTTTCTCTGCCCTTCCCTTCTGCCATGACTTTCAACCACACTTTGGGCCCAGAGCTGTTGAGTCAGGCTTCAATGGACTGAGACCAAACTGTAAGCCAAAATAAGCTTTTCCTTCTCTACACTGCTCTCATCGAGACTTTAAATCACAGCAAAGAAACCCTTACTAGGGCTGGGGATATAGCTCAGTTGGAAGAGTGCTTGCCTGTCAAGCATAAGGCCCTGGGTTCAATCCCCAGCACTGCAAAAAAACAAAACAAAAAAATCTTACTAAAACACCAGTAAATACTTGAAAACCATGTTTTTGTCTACTTTACCTGTCATAGAGGAAAGTGGCTTAATTTTCTGAGTCTGTTATACTTTGATGCATTTGACACTGTGTTTGCTATGAATGCTTTAATCATGTATTATTTGGTGTCAACCATTCATGCCTTTTACATTTTGATTTCTATCATATGTTGCTCTATTTCAACTGCCACGTGTTTTACCATCAACTCTGTTCTCTTTAGTTTCCATTTATTCTTTGTTGATCATTATCCATGTGTTCATATTTAAATTTTCTAGGTTGTATTGTCATACACACACACATATACACACACATGCGTACACATGTACACAGGCTTTAGACATATACCAGGAATAAAGGCTTATATTTACATAGACATATGTATCATTTTGAATAATATTGCTAATACAGAATATATTGGATATTCCTATATTTCCATGTGGTCTTTTTCATTTTTATTTCTACTTTTCTTATTTCCATTTTTATCTTTATCTAATTTTTTCTGGAAATTTTGAAAAGAGACTATTGCTCTTCTTTTTGTTAACATAAATCCAAGAAATATGTTTTCTCCACTGGTTCTTTTTTTACTTCAAAAACAGTTTAAACTAAACTCATTATAATTATTCTGATAAAATCAACTCATTTATTTTCCTCCTTGTTCTGCTTAAACAATTTTTATTTCATTTTGAGTTTCAGTTCTAGTCCTTTTAGTCATGTTAATGGATTACATATTTTGGATTAAAAATGCATATCAAAAAGATATTTTAATTTATTTTGTTTTGATTTGTAATTCCTCAATTAAACATTTACCTATCTAATATATAGCACTTAAAAAAAAATGTTGCTAATTTTTTAATTTATATTCCTATCTATATTAGCTGAATTTTAGAATTAGTTTAATTTTTAGTTTACTAATGTCCATATACATTGTTTTATTTAAAGGATTAACATGAGCCCTACCCTCTCGTTTTTCATTGGTTGGGTACTATTCGTGGTAAGTAGTACATAGGTCTTAGACCTTTGGACTGCTATATCAGAATACCACAAATTAGGTAACATAATGAATGGAAATGTATTAACTCATGGTTTTGTGGAGTGGGTAATCAAAGATCAAGGCATTGGCATCTGTCAAGGGTCTTCTTGTTACCACACCCCATGGAAGAAAATAATGAAGATGGAGAAAGGAGAGAAGAGGGTGCCAAAATTATCTTTTTTATAAAGAGTTGACTCTTATGATAGGTGCATAATTTAATTCACAAATGCTTACCAGTCATGCCAAATTACCCCTTAAATCATCTCTTTTCAGTATTAGAATGAGAATTAAATTTCATCATGAGTTTGATAAAGGACAAACACTGGAACCATAACAACATTCAATATAATGTTTTGCTACATCATTTTTTGGTTTGCTATTTTTTGGCCTCTAATTTTTTTTTCAAAATATACTACATTCTTTTTTGTAGAAAATGATGCTCTGAAAATTCAAAGCCAGGATTTTTATCCTTCTACTTTGGCTTCCATATTCTGCCCCTCTTAACCTCAATAGCATAAATTTCTGTATGTGTGTGTGTGTGTGTGTGTGTGTGTGTGTGTTTCTTCCCAATGATGTTCATGATGATTCTTTGCATTTCTTTGCTTTGTAATACATGTTCCAATAATAAAACCATGAACAATAGATATCCTCTTGGCGATCTGCCACCAATTTTTGAATTACAACTACAAATAAGAAAAATTTTCCTTGTAATATATTAAATACATGAATTACTTGATATGCTTTGTCTTGTATCTGTAAATTCTTTGCAGCAAGAACAAATTTCATATTTTCAATTTCCATGTTCATTAATTACATTTGGATTTTTATTATTGCTCTCCCATTTATTTAGTTTTCTCATCATGATTTCATATCACTAATCTGTTCATATTAATTATTATTTCTGATTATCTTATTAGCATAACAATTTCTGTTTTATGTAGTTTTATTTCCATAATATCTCCAAATGACATTCTGTGAACTGTTTTGGTTTTATGGTCATTTCAGATATGTACAATCTCTCAGATTCTTTGATCACATGAGGACTTTGAGCTTCAAATTTTGGTTATGTCTGAATGCTCACTTAAACGGATGCTGATATTCTATCTGACTTTTAGTCAAATACAGTTTAGCTCATTTTCTCTTATATTATTTTTTGGGGGATTAGAATCATGCTGTTTCTTCTTTGCTTCTTTATATAGGATGTGAATGGCTTCTGTTTGTTTAAACATAGAGAAGTTAGAGTCCTTCTATTCAGACTCTTGCTATATCTCAATCTTTTATATATATTCTCCATATGGAGTTTCAGCTTCAGTATTTGTTTAGAGAGTGTTTATGATCACTTACTTTGCTATTTATTTTAGGAAGAGAAAAGATACAGTGGGATGATTTAGGCACTTAAACTGGGTACCTTAACTCTTACTTTATCTACTTAAATTTTGATAAATGATAACAACAGATGGACTTTTTAGTCTACTTTTTTAATATATCCTATTGTACATGACATCTGCCTGGTGTTAGACCAATTGGTTAAATCAGAGAACCCTACTGAGGTGAGTTAGGTTACACGTCACTTGCTGTTGCAGAAAATTTGCATTACCTAATGATGCAAAAGCTGAAAATAAAGTTGAATTAGAGTTTCTTATAATTATGGCAATGTCACATGTTATTTACAGTAAAGTACTGAGTATTCTTGAGAGCATTATGACCATTTTCTTTTCAAGTCACAAGAATCTGTATGAGTTGTTTCTATTGTGTTCATTTTTCCTACAATGCTAAGATAACATACTTACATTGTAAAAAAATAATTTATTTTATCTTATGTGATAATCTGCTGCTTCCTTTAGCTTCTGGTGGATTGTAATTCATTAATCATGCATTATTCTAATTATCCTGCAAAGCATATGAGGGAGAATTTTTTAAAGAGGGGGGAATAATAAATTGAATGTTTGTATTACCACAAAGTTCATTTTTATTGGTTCTTTTTAGTTGTATATAACCATAGATTTCATTTTGATAATATTATACAAGCATGGATTATAACTTATTCTAATTAGAACCCCATTCTTGTGGATATATACAATGGTGGGACTCATGTAGGTATTGTCATATATATGTATAGGAAAATTATCACATTCATTCCACTCTTTCCTCTTCCTATCTCCCCTCTCTTCTCTTCATTACCCTTTGTCTTATCCATTCAATTTCTATTCCCCACCACCTTTATTGTGGTTTAGCTTCCACATATCAGTGAAAGCATTCAACCTTTGGTTTTTTTGGAATTGAATTATTTCACATAGTGTAATAGTGCCAGATCCATCAATTAACTGACAAATGTCACAAAGTCATTCCTCTTTGTTACTGGGTAATGTTACATTGTGTGTTTATACCACAATATCTTCATCCATTCCTCTTTTGAAGGGCACCTTGTTTGGCTCCATAGCATAACTACTTTGAATTGTGGTGCTATATGCATTGATGTGGCTGTGTCACTGTGGAATGTTGATTTTAAATCCTTTGAATATATACACAGGAGTGGAAAAGCTGAGTCAAATGGTGATTCCATTCCTAATTTTTGAGGAATCTCCATATTGCTTTCCAGCATGGTTGCATTAATTTCCAGTCCCACCAATGTATGAGTGTATCCTTTTCTCCACATCCTGACCAACACTTATTGCTTGTATGCTTGATTGTGAGAGCCACCTATGAATCATGTGTGTGAACTGAGCGATGTTTGAGCCACTAAGCAGGGAAGGCTGTCATAGTTACTCCCAGTTGGAATCCACTGGTTTGAGAATGCCTGATTCAAGAGGCACCCTGTCTTAGTTCACTGCTCAAGTTCAAGCAGTCTCCCTGAGACGGGTGTAGCTTGCCAAATGCCAATCAACCTGTTTACTGAAGGACCCCTGCCACAAAGGGAAACAAGCACTGAAACAAAAGTCCTCCCACTGAAACCTTATCCCTATCTTTGATGTTCTCCTCCTTAAATAAAGAATTGGGGCCTTTTTCAGTTGTTCAGTTCCTGTTCTTATTAGGACTGGAAGACCCATCAGGTGGTCTGATTTTTAAATCTAATCTTTGGCTTTCTCTCTAATCTCTTACTGATTATTTCAGACTTTTCATTTTCTAAGGCAGCTCACATGTCCTAAGCAGGAACCTGCTCTGTTAGGGTGCTGGCACCCCGTCACTTGATAGTTGCCATTCTGAATGGAGTGAGATGAAATCTCAGTGTAGTTTTTGATTTGCATTTCTCTTATGGCTAGAAATGTTGAACAATTTTTTTCATGTATTTGTTGACCATCTGTACTTCTTCTTTTAAGAAGTGTGTTTAGTTCCTTTGCCCATTTATTGAATGCGTTTTTTTGTTTTTGTTTTTGTTTTGTTTTTAGTATTAAGTTTTATGAGTTCATTGCATATTCTGGATATCACTGCCCCATCTAAGGAGCAGGGGGCACAGTTTTTCTCCCACTCTGTAGGCTCTCTCTTCATGCACTTGATTGTTTCCTTTGCTGTGCAGAAGCTTTTTTATTTGATGTCATTGCACTTACTGATTTTTTTTTGTCTTTTTTTTAGTGTTTTAAATTTGTTCTAATCTGTTGTACATAACAGTGGAATGTATTTATACATTTTGAAAGATGATAAATAAATAGAGTGTAAGTTCTCATTCTTACACTTTAGGAATCTTGTCAAAGAATCAATTCCTGAACTCACATGACGAAAAGTTGAACTGGAATTTTCTTAGAACAGTTACAGGATTTCTGGTTCATTTCCTAGGTCTTTGATCTACTTTGAGTTTTGTGCAGGGTGAGAGATAGGAGTTAAGTTTCATTCTACTACCTGTGGATTTTCAATTTTCCTAGCACCATTTGTTTAAAAGCCTATCTTTTCTACAACATGTGTTTTTGGTGCTGTTGTCTAGCATGAGGTAACTGTATTTATTGGGTTTGTCTCTGTGCCTTCTATTCTATTCCACTGGCCTTCATGGCTTTTATGGTGCCAGTACCATGCTATTTTTACTATAGCTATGTAGTATAATTTGAGGTCCCATGTTGTGATGCCTCCTGTTTCACTTTTCTCAGTAAGGATTTGCTTTGGCTCTTTTGGGCCTGTTATTTTTCCAAATGAATTTCATAACTTTCTTCTAGTTCTGTGATAACATCATTGAAATTTGATGCAATTTCCTTTCAATGCAATGGAAATTACATTGAATCTGCCTGATGCTTTTGGTAGTATGGTCATTTTGACAATAATAATTCTGCCTTTCCAAGAACATGGGAGCTCTTTCCTGAGGTCTTCCTCAATTTCTTTCTTTAGTATTATAATGTAAAAAGCTGCAATGGCGGCTCCTGTGGGGTGAATGTAACCAAGTCCACAACTGTCAGCAACACTGTCCGTGCCTCGCCCCCATGTCAGCTCTCCAGGGCAGGCGGGTGCTGGGTTTGCCCTGAAGTCCAGCTCTTGCCTCAGGCCTAGGGCTGCCTAACAGCTCACTGTTGGACCTTGTGGGGCTCCCTCCCTGGCAGTGGGGTGCAGGACACACCTGCCAGGAAGGCAAGGGGAGATGACAGCTCCCCCGCCCCTTCCTTGAAGCTAGCCTGCCACTGGTTCATTGGTCAGCCTGTCATTATCTGTCATTGGTCCATTAGTCAGCCTGTCCTTGACAGCCATCGGCTGATCCCTAGCCCTCCAAAATTCAACCTTCAACATTTGGCCCTATCCTTGCTATGCCCGCGAAGTTCAAGAGCTTAGAAGAAGCTCCTCAGCCATGTTCTCTCTCTCTTTCTCTTTCTTTTCAGGGCATACATTGTTCGTCTCCCTAATAAAATTCTCTTGCGTGAATTCCACTTCCAGAGTGGTTTTGTCTGGGCATTTTTTTCACTTTTCAAATATTGTTCAGTTTTTATTGTACAGGTTGTACAGGTCCTTCGCTTCTTTTGTTGGATTGATTCCCAAGTGTTTCCAAGTGGTTTTCTTTTCTTTATTTTCTTTATCTTTTTTTTTTTTTTTTTAATTCAGGCTATTGTGAATGGGATAGTTTTCCTAATTTGTTTTTCATCAGATTTATCATTTGAGTATAGGAATGCAATTGATTTATGGGTGTTGGTCTTGTATCCTGCAACTTGCCTGAACTCATTTATGAGCTCTACAAGTCTTCTTGTAGAGTTTCTTGCATCTTCTAAATATAAGATCATGTCAACAGAGATGATTTGAGCTATGTTTTACTATGCATATCACTTTAATTTCCTTCTCTTGCCTGATCGGTGTGGCTAGAGCTTCAAGGTCTATGTTGAATAGGAGTGGTGAAGAGTGAACATCCTTGTCTTGTTCTTGCTTTTAGAGAAAATGCTTTCAATTTTTCCCCATTTGGAATAATGTTGTCCTAGACTTTGTTAGGTATATAGCATTTAAAATATTGAGGTAGTTCTTTCTATTCATACTTTTTGTAGGGTTTTATACTTGAATAGGTGCTGTACATTCTGAAATGCTTTTCTGCATCTATTGAGACAATAATGATTCTTGTTTTTAAGTCTATTTGTGTGGTGAATTATATTTCTTTATTTTCACAGGTTGGACCAAACTTGCATCCTGAGGTGATACCCAGATCATGATACACTATCTTTTCAATGTTTCTTGTGTGCCTTCTACCAATATTTTGATAAGAATTTTTGCATCTATGTTCATCAAGATTATTGGTCTGTAGTTTTTTTTTTTCCTTGATGTGCCTTTGTCTGGTTTTGATATTAGAGTGATATTAACTTCATAGAATGAGTTTTGAAGTGGTCCCTCTTTTTATATTTCATGGAATAATTTGAAGAAAATTGGTGTTAGCTCTTCTTTAAAGGTCTGGTAAAACTCACCTGAGAATCTGTCCAGTCCTGAGTTTTTCTTTTTTCTGCACTTCTAATCATTGATTTCTAATTTCATTCACTTATGATCTGATAGAATGCAACATATTATCTTTATTTATTTATTTTGTATTTACTAAGCTTTGCTCTGTAACCTAAAATATGATCTATTTTAGAAAATGTTCCATGTGCTGCTGAAAAGGTTATATTATTAGTTATATTTTTAGTTCTGTTGAATCTTTTCTTTTTAAACCATTTTTATTTGTTTTACTTAATTAAATATGACAGTAGAATGCACATTGACACATTATACAAAAATGGAATATAACTTCTCCTTCTCTTGATTGTACGTGATGTAGAGTTATACCAATCACATAATCATATATGCACATAGGGTAATAATGTCTGACTAATTCTACTATAATTCCTACCCCATACCCCCTCCCCTACCTTCACTCCCTCTGCCTATATCTGTGGCATATTTACCTAGGTTTATTTATTTATTTAATTTTTTTATAATCCAACCAGTGGTGAGAGAGGCATGTTAAAGTCACCCAGTATTATTGAATTGTGGTCTATTTGATTCTTAATATTGAAAAGGGTTTGTTTGATGTATACAAGGTGCTCCATTGTTTGGGGCATGAAGATTTATGATCATTATATCTTGTTGATGTATGATTTCCTTAAGCAGCATTAAGTGACCTTCTTTTTCTCTTCTGATTAATCTTGGCTTAAAGATCACTTTATCCCACATGAAAATAGCAATCCCTGTGTGTTTACAAATCTCTTGTGAATTTGATATGCTTTTTTCCAATCTTTTCAGATTCTCAGTCTGTAGATGTCTTTGCCTGTGAGGTGAGTCTCTTGCAAACAGCATATAGTTGGGTCTTATTTTCTAATCCAATCTTCCAATATTTTAATTAAAGAAATTGGACAGTTTATATGCAATGTTATTATTGAAATGAACTTTATTTTCTTTATTTTCTAATTTATTTCTAACATTCAAATTGAATTTAATTCTCCTTTAATTGATTATTATTCTAGTGTAACTTCTCCTTATGCTGGTTTTCATTTTTATATTTCATTTCTTCTTTATGAAATATTTTATTGAGAAAGTTTTTTAATGCAGGCTTTCTACTTAAAAATTATTTTATTTTTGTTTTTCATGGACAGCTCATATTTCCTCTTCAATTCTGAGGCATAATTTTGCTGGGTATGGTATTCTTGTTTAGCATCCATTTCCTTTCAAAATTTGCTACATTATTCCAAGTCTTCATGGCTTTTAGGGTCTGGGTTGAGAAATCAGTCAAAATCCAGATTTGTTTATCTCAATGTGAGCAGTTGTTTTTCTCCTGCAGCATTTAAAATTGTGTTTTTATTATGTATGTTATGCATTTTTATTATAATGTGTCTTAGAGTGGATCTATTGCAATTCTGTATTTTTGGAATCCTATATGTCTCTTGCATTTTAATTTTTATCTTGTAATTAAGATTTGGAAAATTTTATAAAGTTATTTATTTGAAAAGATTGTGTATTCCTTTAGTTTGTGTTTAAGAGCCTTTATTTATTCCAATGAATCTTAAATTTGGCCTATTAATATTATCCCAGATTCCTTGAATATTCTGTTCGTGATCTGCTAACATCCTTTCCTTATGGGCAACTTTATTTTCAAGGTTATGTACTTTGTCATCAAGGCCTGAAAATCTATCTTCAAAGTGATCTAGTCTATTAGTGATGCTTTCCATTGGATTTTTAATTTGGTTTATGGATTCTTTCATTTAGAGGATCTATGCTTGGTTCTCTTTCAAAATCTCTACCTCTTTTTTGAAGTGATCCTTCACGTCTTGTATTTTCTTTCTAATTTCACTCCTTACAGCATCTTTTATCTTGTAGAACAATTTAGCTATGAACTTTCTAAATTCCCTCTCTGACATTTAATCCACTGTGGTGTCAGCAAAGTCTGTTCTTGGAGCATTATGGTTGTTTGGGATCCTTTGGTCCCTTTCTTTTTTATATTATTCATATGTCTACCCATCTAGTAGTATAGTTCTGACTTTCTCTTAAGTGAGGGACTACTTTGTGAGCTTCTTTTTCTTAAACAAAAAATTGAGTGTATACCTAGAGAATGATACTTGAATTAAAAATGTGACCTCTGTTGATCCCAATATCAGCACCTCTTTAAGAGATGCCACTGAGTCCTGTTTACTATAATCACTTCAGAGACAAACCTCATTCAATTCAACCTTATAAGAAACAAAACTTGCTGCGATTTTTCTCTGCAGTTCCTCAAATGCCTCAAATTCAAAAATAAACTTATAATAAAGTTCTGGAATGGGTCATAAAATTATATTTTAAATGTTTTAAACTTATTATAAACTTAAGTGAGGGCTAAAGGGGGAATTAGGCAAAAAGGAGAAGGGAAAGAAGGAGGTAGAAAAGAGAGAGAGAGAGAGAGAGAGAGAGAGAGAATATGAATCTGAAAGAATACTTGACCAAGGTAGAAAGAAAAAAATAGATAGATGGTTGGTATTTGAAGTAGTATCAGATAATGCAAGAGAATGGGTAGGGGATAAGAGGAGCAGATATAAACTAGAACTAGAAAACAAAGATAAGAAGATTTATTCCAATTAGTACTTTGAACCATTAGATGAAATGCATTCAAAAGGATTTCAAGGTACACTGATGGCTATTGGTTTAACAATTATAATTTAAGTTGAAGAGTTATTTATATGGCTTAAGTTGACATTAGAGTTGTTTATAGTAAATGTTTTCAAGGTGAAGAAAATCTTGGTTTGGATATCATTGGGGTTTGGACATTAAGCAGATGTCCATCAGTATTTGGCTGTGGATCTCTCCCAAGTCACAGGAGCACAGGAGTCAATTTTCTAGTTACTATGAACCTCTTGGAGCAGCTTCTGGTTTCTCAGCTCAGGGCCTTGGAGGTGACTGCTTAGTTGGTGCAATGTTGTGTGTTGGCTGTTTTTATTGTGTGCAGTAGTTCAGAATGCAGGTTTTGGAGTGCTCCTGGGTCACCGTGTACCTGCTTTCCTTTAAAGGATCCTTTTCACTGTAGTGAAGAGTCTGGTGGCTGTCCTTTGATCTCAGGAACTCTGTTTATTGATTTTCTATGGTTCAGAAGTATTTCCATGGTTGGAGTTGCTCTCTGAGTAACCTTAGTGAAGGGTCTCAGGTGATTCACTTCCACTTTAGTTTTCATTGCCCAGGTTGTGAATGGTGGGCTTTGATTCCCTGTTTTTATTAAGTCTGATGCAAGGTCCCCCAAGTATCCAAACAATGTACTGTCACTTACCAGTTCTGATCATAGGTCAGGATGTGTACCAGTTAAGACTGATATCAGCCCCTTCCTGCTATGTAGACTCTGGTAATTTTCTGCTGGGTCCCTATGTCACTGAATATGCAGGCTTCTTCCCAGAACCTACCATAGGCTTCCCACTGTGCCTTCCACTAATGTCAGTGGTCAGGGCCTGGTGAGTCCACTTTCCTTTGTTCAAGGCCAAAACTACTTTGTTGTTGTCTCTGTCTGAGTTGAGTGAGTGGATACAGTTCACCGCTTAGTAGGGCTAGGATAAGTTCCCAGAACAAGTTCCCACCAGCCTTTTATGTTCCCCTTGTTCATGGTGAGGGAGAAGAAGAGGTTGAGCAAATTTTGGCTACTAGGGGCCCTTCTACAAGTTCTTTCTGGCAGATTCTGAAGAGGTCCCACTGTACTGACTTCCCTCCATTTTAATTTTCTTTTGACTGAGTGTGGGATGAGTGTTAATTAGAGGGGCTGACTGGCCTGGTTGCCTGAGTGCTCCACAAGATGGTTGCCAACCTCCAGCTCAGTTATCTTTACGTGAAGTTTTTTTGGGGAGCAGGTACTGGGGATTGAACTCAGGGGCACTCAAGCACTGAGCCACATCCTCAGCACTATTGTGTATTTTATTTAGAGACGGAGTCTCACAGAGTTTCTTAGTGCCTCACTATTGCTGAGGCTGGCTTTGAACTCAATATTTCCCTGTCTCAGCCTCCTGAGCCCATGGGATTACAGGTGTGTACCACCATGCCCCACTGATGATTTGGTTTTAAGCAGTTTGCTCTGTTTTAAGGACCATTCTGTTATTGTCAAGTTTAAAACTTTTGTCTGTCTTTCCAAATGTTTTTAATGGGGTGAGCTTAAGAGATTTTACACTCCCCCATCTATCTTTATCTCTCTGTTGCCCCTCTCGACTTCTCTATGCAGGTTTGGGTTTGAAGTTGGGGACTCTGATTTTGTTTCCTAGTCTATTACTCTATCTTGCAGTCTCTGGAGGTCTCAGACTGTAATATTGAGTATTAAAGCATTTATTTCATAACCCAGCTCTCAGTTCTGCTTTTCTACACTCCCTCTTAAGTCAGAACAGACTAAGACATGAAGGTTCACCATCACCTTCTTCCTTTCAACATAAATTTCTATGCTGATGAAATCACTTGTCTACTCTGAATTTTGACTAACAAATGTATTTCTTTAAATTCATAAAAGTTTTGCTGCTTTCAGGAAGTCGTACTAGTTATGTCACATGGATTATAATCTCTATGCCTTCTTACATTTTTTATTATCATTTTAAATACTATATAATGGCCCATTTTATGGATATGCTGTAACAAAACTTGCATAATTTTTCATTGAGGTGAAATACCTGTAACATAAATTTAGCATCTTACCCATATTTTAAGTGTATCATTTACCAATAATAACACTTATACTGTTAAATGCTATATCCATTAAACAATTCCCCATTTTTCTATTTTCCTGAAAGCCACCATTCTACTTTTTAAATACTCCATTAATAAACAATTCTATATTTCTGAACACTTTTCTGACAACTCTTAAATAATTTCAGTTTTCATAAAACAAAGAGTACCTATACTCCTTCCTGTATGTCTCAGGCCAGAAGCAGCCCAATACATGCCATTTCTCATACCAGAAACAGCTCAACACCTAATGAATGACTCCTTCCAAAAATGAACCTCCTCCCATGTATGTTTGATATTGAAAAATAAATTAATTAATTAAATATCTAAGGATTATTCAATAAGTTTAATCCATATGTTTTTAAGAGTACAAACAAAACTTACTTACATACCTGGAAATGGAAGTGTTTTTTTGATAATGAACCTTCAATGATTTACTTATATAATATAAAATGCCTCAAATATAGAAAAATAAATGTTCAACCAATATCTTGCTTCATTTTTTGTCTGATTTCAGAATGACCCCTTTCATTCTAGGTGGTTTATTTAGTATCATTGGATCTTTTTTGTAATTTAAATCTAATCATATTTTACAAAAAAACAAGAAAATATATTCAGAATCTTCATTGCCCAATAAAGCTAAAATCACCTGGACTGGAAATTCAAATTCACAATTATACTTAAGTCTTAAACAGATATTGAATACTAACCTCATAAATTGTATTCTGCTAAAAATTTTTGTACTTTATCATTTGGGAATATCATAAAAGTTATAATAATAAAATTTAAAATATTCTATTCACAATTGGGAATGAACATTAAGTGGATAAATTGGCAGTGAAGTAGGATGGGGAATAAAGTGAAGAAGCTCTCCTGGAAGGATTGTCCTGGATTTATGTCTCCCACATGGGAACATCTAATAAGACCTTCTCCTAAAAATACTCTTCTGTCACTGATTCCTTAACTCTCACAACAGGGAAAAATGGATGAACAAGGAATGAGGATAAAAGACAGCTATTCTGATAACCAACTGGGAAATAAAAACAGATTGAACCTAATTTTCCAGAAAGGTCTAATTGTAATATTTCCCCTAAAAGGTGCTTAACTACATAAATATATTTATAATAAGACTGAGAAATGAGTGGGATGGGGAGAATTAATAACAAAATATTTAGAAAATTTCTAAACATTTAGAAAGTATTTAGAAATTTTAGTTTTCAATATTGACTGTGTATCAGGATCAACTGTTGAATATTTTTCCTCTAAGTTTTAGCAAAAGAAGAATAAAATGACTTCGATTCCAAGAATGATTTTATTATTCTTATAGACAAGTTCATTTTTTCCTTATGCCTTAGGAAACAAACTTGGAAACTCATGTACACAAGCACATATGAGGAAATTATTTGGATATTTCTCTCTAATGAGTAAGTTGATCCCTATTGAGAAAATGAGATTTCCCTATTCATGAAAGTAGTTTTGTATTTGATATTTCAACTCAATCAATTGTAATTAAATTCAGACTAATTAAAATGGGAAATCAAAAACAAATGAATTGACAAGGTGAATCATTCCCAAAAGATTAAGAAGAAACTTAAAAGTAATTTTCTCAAGCAAGGAGAAAATTATCATCATTATAGGTCAATTACCTTAGGCATTCTGAATTGTTTTATTGTAAAAAATAATGAACATGGGACCACAAACTGTTAAGATTACAAAAAGAAAAAAAAACTAGTTGGATAAGAAATTAATTTTAATTTTTCATTTGTATAATTATGGTTATAGTACATATTTATTAAACAATAACTTCTCCTTAGAGATGTGCCTAAGGTTTCTGAAAATGTGGCAGAAGCAAAGAGCTTATGTTATCAGTTCTTTGTAATTACAAAACATAATTTCAGTTTATAGATTTTTAGTTATGTCTACATAAGTCATTTTAAGTAAATGTGAAGGCATGTTTGTCTTGTTTTCCACTGACCTCAAAAATAAATACACAGGGTTCTGACTTTTGGTTCTCCAATATATTGAAAAATAACATGCATGATTTTGGAATAAAACATATTGGATAGAAACTAGTTTTATAAGCTATAATCACTCAAATATTATCTATTTCATTTAATTTTACCTATACTATACAGATGGATTTATTTAATCACCCTATAATGATAAGACAAGCCCAGAGAGGTTTGGAAATTTCCCTGACGTTGAAAATAATTCAGCAACAGAAATGAAAAAGGAGCTGGACCGTTTGACTTTCATAACAATGCTATTTTCTTTATTCCACAAAATATCAAGTAAAAGCATGCTCATAAAATTATAGAGTGGAGAGAACACTGCTCTTTGTGCACATAAAAAATATCCTGAGAATTTCCAGACAGCTAGTCAGTTCTATGCCAGAATGAATCTTTCATAAGACCAAGGATGCAAATTCAGGTGGGGCCACCAGGCCATTGCTAATCATGATGATTAAAGAAAAGGGGACCTACATGGAAGTCCCTTGTCTGGATTCTACATATCACAGTCCCAGACAAGTCCGTAATTATGTCTTTCCCCTGGGTCAGTGCAAGACCTCGTAACTTTACTATGTCCTTCTCCAGTCTCTTCCATGGACGGTTCATACTCTCAGTAATATCATGCCCTTACCCAAACACACACCCCTTTGAAAATATTTAGTGACTTCTCTATGCTGTTAGCAATAATTTCAAGTTTATTGACATGGCTTCTAAAACCCCATTATTTTTTGAATAAATTAATCTCCAGCACTATGACTTGGCTTTTTATCTTTCCCAAATGCTTCCTGCTGTCATCCAATTCTTCAAATATTCAACACAGAGTAAATTAGATACAGCCATAGTGAACTTCTTTCCAGTTTTTAAAAATGTGTGATGCTGTCTCTTCTCTTTGGATATCTGCACCATTATTTCTATTCTCTCTATAGCATGGTTGCTTAGTTTCAGGTGGAAACTTCAGAGCATTCAGTTTTCTGCTAAATTAACACTTTGTTCTCAAGTAGCTGCTGTGACTCCTGACTCTACAGAATGGTCCACATTTTCATTCACTACTACAACAAATCCCCACAAATTTAATAGATTAAAGCAATGAATTACATTACAATTCTGTAGGTCAGAAGTATGACTCACTTCTAACTCAGAGTGTCAAAGGGGCTATGTTCCTTTTTCTGGAAACTGTACAGAGCAATCCATTTCCATGACTTTATCAGTTCCTGGATGCTGCCCACATTCCTTGGTTCATTCCCTGTTCTACCTTAAAAGCTAGGAATGGGAGAGTGTAGATTTACTCACACTTTGCATCATTCAATAAAATCTGTCTTGCATTTCTCTGTCATCTACAAGACCCAGCTTGATTACATTAGGTCTACCAGAGGAATAAAGGATAATATTCCCATTTTAGGTCAGCAGATTAACAAAATAATTCCATGTGCAGCCTATATCTCCTTTACTCCATGTAAGGTAACATTTTCACAGGCTCCAGGCAGGAGGGCATGGGTATCTCTGGGAGGGCATTATCCTGTCCATGTCTGGTTGTCAACAACACTGCATTCTCCTGGCATCACTTAAAGCATAGGTGTCATACTCCCTCCACACTCTCCCAGCCAATTTAACAAGAAATAGATGATTTTACTAATTTTACCCTATTTTCTTAGCACAGTGTGGCATGCATCAAATCAAATCAAATAATTAAAAATAAGTCATAAATTAAAAGCTGTGGCATAGGAGGAATATTCCAAAAAGATGGATACTTGGAACTGGGTGTACGAGGGACTAAATTATTTCCCAGAACATTTTTAAAATCAGGTTAAAGTCTCAATTTCATTCCTGAATTCCCCATTCACTAATAGGGATTACTTCTTTGTTATCACTACTGCGCTTCATATCAAACATGAATAAAAAACCACAACCCTCTTATATATTTTCTCTTCTTTTTTGTACCCATATCCCTGATTTCCCTCCTTCTTTGATTCCCATTTTATCTCCATTTTTTGGTCATTTTGATTCATTTAAATAGAGTAGAAGTGAAGTATGAACTGTTCTATCACAGTGTTTTACAAGCAGGCAAACAATAAAGAGATTGAAAAAGAAAGACACTTTGGGGGCATTCTTTGGATTTCTGTTCTGTATTCAAGCACACTCTACTGGCCCCTTATTTCTTGGAATTTTATAATGGAATCTCAGGTAGCTACAAAAATTTTTAATTCAACTTTTATTATAAGCATATATGTGTTGAGATTTTTTTCTTTCTTTTCTTTT
>JAJEJO010000372.1:822437-870398 GCA_020662805.1 Glaucomys volans | reverse complement strand
CAGAGTGGGAGAAAATCTTTGCCACACACACTTCAGATAGAGCACTAATCTCCAGAATCTACAAAGTACTCAAAAATCTTTACACCAAGAACACTAATAACCCAATCAATAAATGGGCCAAGGAAATGAACAGACACTTTACAGAGGAAGATCTACAAGCAATCAACAGATTTATGAAAAAATGTTCAACATCCCTCGTTATAAGAGAATTGCAAATCAAAACCACCTTAAGATTTCATCTTACCCCAATTAGAATGTCTTTTATTAAGAACACAGGCAACAACAGGTGTTGGCGAGGATGTGGGGAAAAGGGTACACTCATACATTGCTGGTGGGAGTGCAAGTTGGTGCAGCCACTCTGGAAAGCAGTGTGGAGATTCCTTAGACAACTTGGAATGGATCCACCATTTGACCTTGCTATCCCACTCCTTGGCCTATACCCAAAGGACTTAAAATCAGATTGCTACAGTGATGCAGCCATATCAATGTTCATAGCTGCTCAATTCACAATAGCTAGATTATGGAATCAACCTAGATGCCATTCAGTAGATGAATGGATAAAGAAACTGTGGTATATATACACAATGGGATATTACTCAGCCATAAAGAAGAATAAAATTATGGCATTTGTAGGTAAATGGATGATGTTGGAAACTGTTATGCTAAGTGAGATCAGCCAATCCCAAAAATCCAAAAGTCGAATCGTCTCTCTGATAAATGACTGATGATGCATAATGCAGGGGGGAAAGGTGGCAAGAATGGAGGAAAGATAGCTAGCATAGAGGGAAGGGAGGGGTGGGGGCGGGTGTGAGGTAAAATTAATAACAGAATGTGTGACAGATACCATTGCCCTATGTACATGCATGAATGCACAGATGGTGTGACTCTACTTTGTGTACAACCAGTGAAACAATAGCTGTACTCCATTTGTGTTCAATGAATCTATAAGTAAATAAAAAAAAGAGAAAAAAAATATTTAAAATATTGGGCAATTCATACAAGATGTATTTTGCTAATAAAAACAATAATAAATGACCTGAATTTATGTAAGCATTTATAGTCTTAATATTCTTTTAATAATAATATTCATATTATACATGATATAATTTCACACAGTATCTTATTGATTTATATGTTTTATTTCATTCACTGTAAGTTGGACAGTTTATAAATGGCACACACAATGCCATATTAATAATATGAAAAAACAGTGAAAGGGATCTTCTGAAATGCGATATTCTGATATTTTCTAATATGTCCTTAGTGTAATCCACTAAGAAAATCAAGATAAAAGTCTTAAGCAACTTTATTTTTTGTAGTATATTGAAATTATGTGTGGAAACAATTCTATTTAATTTGCAATAGTTTCAAACCCTAAAGCAAGAACTTTATTGTTCATATTAAAGCTTTCCCAGTTAACTGGACCCTTGGTCTTCTCACAAAATTAAAAATAAATGTATGATGTATTTAATAATTATTGATATTGAATTTGAAGTCTGTTGTGGTATTTGAACATTTGAATTTTTGTCTTTTTTACTATAGATCTGCATTCAAAGCTTGGCGATATATTATCTTAGAACTGAACATATGTTATCTGTACAATTGGGCATTCATTAATAAAATTTTTCCCAAAGTATTTATTACAGAATAATATTTTTGATCAGTTTTGATCAGTTTTGATCTAGATTCTATGCCAGAATTTGGAATACAATAATGAGCAAGATAGGAGCATTTGCATGGTAACCAACTATAAAGATGACTAAATTAGCAATTGCATGAAAATATGGTAAATATAATAATGTGATTCAACATAAGATTTTGGAGCATTTAGAGATTTAGAAAAGCTGAAGTTATCTAATCTGAAACTTAAATGTTTGGACTAAATTAGTGTTAAATTGATGGCAGTGATTTTTGACACCCAGCTGCAATAAATTACCACAGGAGATTATAGAGTTCATCCACAGTCTTCTAATTTCATTGGCATGGTGATAGGACCTAATCATCACTCATTTTGAAGTCTACAGTTGGCTGTAATATGGTCTTTTAATTCAGAACCATTTTTATTTCAAAGTAAATTTTATGTCTCAAAATTCATATATGAAAAGAAGTAAAGCATTTGGAAAAGAGAAAACAAATTTTGTTCAGATACAGAATCCATGGTTTCATCTAGGAGACTGTTGTCAGGAGAGTGCTGGTAGTAACCCAGACTTGTTTTAGCAATAGAAATGGGACAGAGGGAGTGGAAGCACTAATGCTTACCTTTTCAGGTGTCCCTAAGTGCTTCCTACAAAGTAGCCTTAGGCTTATTGAAAGCTCCACAGTTATTGAAACCTATTGTTTTTACATGCATAAATTTTATCAAAACATTTTCCAGTATTATAAATATTCAGACATTGATTGTAATTATAAAATTAAATGTTAAATGCAGGTTTTATAAAATTGATACAACTACATAGTTTAAAAATTTCTGTGCTTCACTGGCTGTGTTAAATAGAGTATGACAAATAAACCATACATCGCTGTAAATATTTTGATAGTATTAAATATTTAGATTAAAAGTCAATTTTAAAAAGATTGATGGTTGAAATCACACAGGAATATGCTAGCATTTTAAGGAATCAAGACTTTCACCATCACCAAAACAGAGTGGTAGGTACTGGGGGTAAAACAAAATTCAAAACTTTGATGTATTTGAAAATAATGAGTAAAAACTATTCAAAACAAAATTGGACATTACTCATGTGAAATATATAAATATAATACATTGCTTGAATTTGTTTGCATATTTTGCTAGAAAGATAATAGGATTATGGCTCAACATTCAAACTGAAACTTGACTTTGCCATATTGCCTAACACTGAGTCTCTTTGCATCAGAATAATGGCATAATAGAGCCAGCAAATGAAATCTTTGGAAGAAAAAAAAAATGATCTCTGTGAATGATATGTGAAGAGTGGTCACAACATGAAGAAAAGAATCAATTAGATTTGAAAAAATAACTTCACTTACAAATACAGCAGTGAACCTTGAGTCCCTTTACTTCTTGTATTTTCTGTCCAAGGAATACTTAGCCTTTTTAAATGTATGGTCCTCAGATGAAAAATGTGAAAAAAGCATTATTCATATCTGAGCATGATTATGAGTATTAAATTAAGTAATTTGCTGGGTATTGTTACAAAGGTGTGCAATATTTCAAGTAACTTCTTAAACACAAAGTCACATTTGTGAACAAACATATTCTAAAAGAGGAAGATAATGTCATTGCAATCTAGATAGTGGAAAACTCATAAGAACATTTAATGCTAAATTTGTTGGTAGATTGGAAGCTGAGTGAGCCCTGATAGTATTACAGTGTGACTTTCAGTGAATCTTTCTCTTAGAATTTGAAATTTAATATTTTGATTCTTCACCACAGTAGGAAGAAATGAGAAAATGAAATCTCCGGGGAAACTCCTCTTTGATTCCCTGCTTCAGATCTTTTTCCCTGTGTTTGGGATCTATATTGCATATTCTTACTTTGATCTCTGCCTGGAAGGACCACTGACAACAGATAGAACTTTGGTATGAAAAGCATTAGATGGACATACACAGAAGTTTAAAACTGAACATGATTAGCATCATCCAAGTATATCACAACTGTGTTTAATGCAATTAACATATTTTGAGAAGAATAATTGCCCAAATATTTATATTAGGTCAATTTATATATCCATCTTCCCCCTCCCATTTGACAATGCAATGATAATATATTTATAGTGCACAAAACTTTACCAAAAATGTGGTGGTTAACAGTACATATGGAAAATGTCTAATAGAGAATGGTGTTCACCAATATGACAAAAATATCATTCAAAATAATACAAAAAGTAAACAACTCAGTTTAAAATTAATCAAATTTACAAATTTTTCATAACACATTTTCTGATGATCTACACCCCACAGGAATACATTTTGGTTTCATTACATTATGGACCCAGATTAATCAATTGCTAAGCTAGAGCAAAGAAAAGAGACTATTGACAATGGGAGATGGTAGGATTATTTATTTTCATCCTGATTACCATTTTAGATCTTAAATTTCTCCATATGTTACCATTTCAGTTAGTAAAACCCTGGTCTCAGTTACTATTATCACTGACTTTAATAAGAAGTAAACATGTAGTAAATATTTTGGGTTCTGTGGCTCATTGGGTTCTGTGGCATTTATTCAAGTCTGCATTTACAGTGAGAAAAGAGCCATAGGAAATACAGACACCAATGAGGATGGAGGATGGCTACATTCCAATACAACATTATTAACAAAACTAGGTAGTGGGTCAGATTTGGGCTGCAAGCCATTTTTATTGATCCTTGGCTTAAACTAAAATGTCATGTAATCTTAAGCTCCACAGAACTACAGTTCTACTTACACAATATAAATCTGGTAATGTCCTGCTTTGTTGGAAATACATGAATGATTTTTCAGATACATCATAGCAGACAAGACAAAGCTCTTCTGCTTCAAACCCCTGTGATTTTGTTCCAGCTTGTTGAAGCCAGACTTGTTTATTTATTATTGCAGACTTTCCTGCCTGACGTCGTCTACCCCACACATGCTTTCTTCACCTTGGAAACTCTTGCTTAAGTTTTACTTTCTAGCTAGACTATTTTAATTCAAATTTCATTTGCTTGTTTCTGTCTTTTTTTATCCCATTGCTGTAAGATAAGGAGCATGACTGAAGAATATAGAAATATTTTACCCATTTGATGACTCCAGTGTCAAATACTGCTCAGTAAATATTTGTTGAATGAGTTAGTGAATGGACCAACTGCATAGTCTTAAAAGGTGACAAGCTGACTGTCAAAATGCACTAAGGATTGACAACCAGATGATAGATATCTCCAGATCTTTGACAAATATATCTGACAAGGTAAAACTCTCACAACTATCCTAAGTCCAGGAAACATTTGTTCTACCTCTGTCACGTAATATGAATTGTTTTAGTTTCAGTTTTCCGAGAAAAATATACTGGAATTAACTTTCAAGCAATGCAATGATGCAGGATTTTGAACATTTATATATATCTTTATCTTTTTTATTTTCTATTTATTTCTTATGTGGTTAAGAATCAGAAAAACCTACATTTTAACACTGGGTGTTAGAGCACAAGCACGGTGAGGAGAAAACTATGTGAGGAAGAATATTTGGCAGAGATGAGAGATGGGGTACTCAGGAATTTATTTATAAAATAAATAAGTTGAAATAAAAGCAAAAGAAAGCCAGGGACCAGATTTCTCAATAACAGAACTTGGCTTATGTTTTAGTTAGCTTTGTCGCTTCTGTGACTAAAAGACCAGATATAAATGTATTCTCCAAAACCACACCCCAATTTCCACCTTCTCCATCCATACCCTAACCCTTCAGTTACCACTCAATTAATCCCTGTCAGGGGATTAAGGCACTGATTGGGTTAAGATTCTTGCAATACAATCATTTCTCCTCTGAATCTTCTTGTATTGTTTCACACATGAGTTTTTGGGGGACACCACACATCCAAACCATAACAGATTACAAATATGGAATTGTAATAAATGTATCAATGTATCAAAATGCATTGAAATGAAGAATTAAAATTGGATGTATTGTTAAAGAAAACATGATGTGAAAATAAATATGACTATAAACATATAGTATATATAAAACATATGTTTATAAACATAAATATATTCATGTTTTTGTATCTATGTAGAGAAAAAGAGGAGAGAGAGAGAAAGAGAGAGAACGCCCTTGGGAGAAGCGACACACTAGTTAGCAATGAGCATACTCAGCTTCCAAATCTTGATTCTCAATACCATTGTACATCAAAAGAACCATAACTCCTTGCAGATACAGTTGATTCTATTACTAGGCTGGAGCAAGAAAATTATAAGATTACCTGACATATATTTTGCAAAAAATCAGTAAAAACACTGAAAGGAAAACAGGACCATCCTGATCAATTAATTTTTGACTACTTAAACAATAAAATAATTAATGACAAAAATGATTGATAAGCCATTCAATAAAAGAATAAAATGTGAATACAAATTGTAAAATACACATGTATGCATTGAAAGATTAATTCAGAATGGGATATAATATAGTTTCAAATGGCACCTGCAAAAACATTAAAGAGTAGTAAATTGATAGAATCTTTAAGTATGAAAGATTGGATGATCACACCTTCATCAAGTGATCAATGTGAATATCTGTTGTTCCTTCCGCACCGAACAACAAAGGTTGGGTGCCCTCCCATGGACCAGCCAGGGGGGCACGGGGTCAAACAGGATGGTGAGTGTCGACAGCTGAAAAAACCCATACCAGCCGGGAGTCTGTCGAGAAGGATCTCAGTTTAAAGGGGAGTGAAACAGGTATATGAAAAGGGAGCGAGGGGAGGAGATACAGGCGGGGGCCAATCATCTTAAAGGTCAACAGCACAGGCAGTATACAGCAAGGCCTGCAGGGCAGAGGTCTGCTAAGATGTAAAGCTGCTCAGGTTCATGGAAGTTGAATGAGCCAATCCTGGGCCGCCACCTTGGTGGTACCACGAGTGGGGGAGGCTTTTGCCCCGAGGGTGTTGTTAATGTGGTCGCCATCTTAAGGTGTGTCCCTACATCTCCCCCTTTTTGTTTTATTATTGTCGCTAGGTGGAATTCCTGTCTTAGGTTGTTCATGGCAAATCATATTCTTACCTGTCATTGGAAGCCTGGCCTCCTTAGGGCCAGGGTCCTGTCTTAGGTTGATATGCGGTTTCCACAAATCTTACCCGTCATTGGAGATTCCACCACAGGTAGCCTCCAGGGGTGGAGCCTCAGCTTGAGCCTATCTTAGGTTGCCCCAGCACTTGGGGTCTTACCCGTCATCAACTCAAGGGGTCCCTATGGCGACGACAACATTACACCCTAGTGGTGGCATAATGATCCTCCTCGGAGCTGGTGGCCAATCTTTGATATTGAGCTTGGACGCTCATTAATTGAACTGCTTCAAGGCGATTTTGGATGAACTGCATGACCTTGTTGAAGAGGCAGGGACGCGGTGAATCCAAGAGGCAGCGTCATCGCCAAGGTGTCAGGAGGGTCAGGGTCCTCTTATTTCTGTTATGAGAAAAAAAAGAAAGAAAAGAACCTCAAGAGGCAGAGCTTCCTGGGTTAGACTTCTCACGTTCAGGAGAAGAATGATCATTATCATAGAGGGGTGATATTTGATATTTTTTGCAGGTATCCAAATAGGTTTATTCTCCCCAATAGGGAACACACATCCAAACCCTCTCCCTACAGTCAGGAGAGGATCAGGACCCCGCCAGGCCCCTGTGAGAGGGTCCTTCCAATGGACTTTGATGGTTTGATATTTTATTGTAGTAGTCCAATGTTTCTGGAATGGTGAAAGATTATCTTCTTTGGAAAAATTTAAAATATTCCGAGTACACAATACCATTTTTAACTGATCATGGGGGGAGGATATTCCCCCTTTTTGTTATATTAATTGGGTCTTTAAAGTACGGTTTTGGCGTTCTATAATCGCCTGTCCGGTGGGATTATGTGGTATACCCATAGAATGTTGAATGTTCCAGCTTCTACAAATGTTGAAAAAGATTTGCTAGCAAAGCAAGGGCCATTATCAGTTTTAAGTTGCTTGGGCAGACCAAGGACAGCAAAACATTGTAAGAAATGCTTATGGCATGTTTTGTCTTTTCCCCAGCATGAGCTGTGGCCCAGCAGGCATGGGAAAAGGTATCAACAGTTACAAAGATATATTTAAGCTTTCCAAAGGGAGTATAATGAGTGACATCTGTTTGCCATAAATGGTTTGAAGTAAGTCCACGGGGGTTGATCCCAGCCTCCTGTAAAGGGGGTACTTGTAGAAAAGGCGAACAAGATTTACATGTTCGAACTATTTTTTTAAGTTCCTTAATAGGGATATGAGGGAATCTATGGTGTAAACCACGCCAATTAGCATGAGTAAGGTTATGAAAAGTCACAGCTTCCTCGTAAACGGGGTAAGCTTGGGGGTAGGAGGCTAGGGAGTCAGCAAGAGCATTGCCCTCAGATAGAATGCCAGGAAGACGCTGGTGCCCCCGAAGATGTTGTAAGAATATAGGTTTGGTTCTCTGTTTTAACAGGTTTCTTGCTTGAATCATTAAAGGGGTAATGGGATTGTTATCAAGTTTAATATAAGACCAGGGCAGGTTGGGGAGCAAATTAGCAATATAAAGGCTATCTGTAAACAGATTGAACGCCTCAGGTAACTCTTGTAGTGCTAGGACCACGGCATAAAGTTCTTTAAATTGTGCTGAGCCTTGAACATCATGAACAATAGTTTTAGGATTTTCATTTCCTTGCATGAAAGGGGGAAAAATAACTATAGCTTCACCTCTTTTACCCCCATCAGAGAAGACTGTGGGGTAAGAGGGATTAGCGTTAGGCAAGAACAGTTTAGGTGGCACCCAATCTAGCTGGGAAAAAGAATTCATCTATTTACAGCGGCCGTAATGGCAATCTACTTGTCCAAAAAATCCCTCCATGGCTATCACGATGCAATTGTTGTTTCTCTGCAGCCATGTGAAATCAGTTAGTCTGAATGGAACAATGAGGGCATGGGGTTGAAGGCCAAAGAGGCGAAGAGACAAATCTCTCCCCTTAGTTATGCAGTCTGCAAGTTGGTCTAACATGGCATAGACTCAGGGGACACCCCCAACAGACAGATGAACCCAATATATGGGGTCTCCATCTTGTGCTAGGAGACCAGTGAAGAGAAACTTCCCACTAAAAATATAGAAAGTTAAAGGCAATGAGGGATCATACCTCCTCAGACAGGAGTAATCAATGGCTTCCTGAACTTTAAGAAGAGTATCCATGTGTGTGCTATCTAGTGTAATAGTTGAGGACAAATTTGTGCCCTGGAGGAGTTCAAAAAGATAAGCTCCTCCATGCTAATAGAGATCCATGGCCTCATCCAATTAATCTCTCCAAGAAGCTTTTGGAGCTGAGGAAGAGAGTAACTTTTTTGTACCTGGAGTTGAGGCTTTACTGGAGAGACCACGTCCAGTTCTAGAATGGATCCCAAAATCTTAAACGGGGGGAGCTTCTGGACCTTTTCAGGTGCAATTTGAAATCCCAGTCCATGAAGTAAATGGAGGCATGATTTTAAGAGGTGGTTTAATTGATCACTTTGTTTTGCCCCAAGGATAATATCATCCATGTAAACATATAATAGAAGATCTTTCTGCCTGAGAGGGCTTAGGATCTTAGATATAAAAACTGGCACATGGGGGGACTGTTAGCCATCCCCTGCGGTAAGATTGTCCATTCAAATCTTTGATCTGGGCCCTCGAAGTTGGGGGAGGGAATGGAAAAGGCAAATTTTTCAGAATCTTCAGGGCTCAAAGGTATGGAGAAAAAGCAGTCTTTAATGTCAATAACTGTGAGATGATAATGATTAGGAATAGCGGGAATCCAGGGAATTCCTCTCTGAGGGGTACCAAAAGGCAACATTCTTTCATTTACTTTTCTGAGGTCATGTAGGAATCTCCAACTACCATTGGCCTTTTGAATAACAAAAACAGGGGAATTCCATGGGCTAACAGATGGTCTGAGATGGCCCGCCTCCAACTGTAGCTGAACTAATGAATGGAGTTGCTTAAGTTTATGTTGAGGAAGAGGCCACTGCTCGATCCAAATGGGAGGGCCCGGAAGCCATTTGATTTTTAGAGGCTCTAGGTGAGCAGTGGCCTTTAGGATTGGGGGTGTGGCCGTAAAGAAGGCCTAGGTTCCTTAAGATCTTGTGGCTCCCAGGGGTACCAAATCGCGGGCCTGTTACCCCCTGGGTTAATGTTTACTGGAAAAAGGTGACACGCCTCCGAGGCAGAGGAGAAGGGCGGCCCTGGACCCTGGACCCGCGCTAAGCGACTTTACTGCACTGGGCGGATATGGTGGGGGAGGGGCTGACAAAGCTCAGAAAGGGTTAGAGGGGGAAGTGCTCTCAGGTAAGCGCGACTTTGGAGACTCGGCAACCTCCTTTTGAGGTGGCCAAGGAGCCGAGTCAAATGGATCAAAAGGCTCCGCTTTGGGCTCCTGAGAGGATTCTCCCAGTTCATCAAGTGGAGAAAGTTTTGGGCCGCTTTCCCAAGATCGCATCACCTCAGGGGCACCCTGATCTCTGCCTATGGCGCGACCAGGGCGGGGTGGAAAACAGCTCTTAAGGGCCGAGATGGTAGGAAAAGCCCCAAGAGGAGGAATTTCTCCTCTATGAATTTGGGCTTTATGAAGGAGTTGTTCAATCCTGTCCCATGTGTCCCAGTCAAATAAATTGGCCTCCAGAAGCCAAGGGGCTATCCTGACGAGGACCTTCCAGGTCTGAAAAACTTGACTATCTGAAAGTTCTAACCCCCGGCTCCTAAGGAGTCTCTGGAGGGAGTCTAGGGAGGGGTCATACTTGGAACTAGACTTTCCCATATTTCAATGGGGTACATTCACCCGCGAACCGAACTGATTGCCTGCTGACGAAGTTCCCTCGTTCCTCACACGTTCCTCACACGGGGCACCAGTTGTTGTTCCTTCCGCACCGAACAACAAAGGTTGGGTGCCCACCCTTGGACCAGCCAGGGAGGCACGGGGTCAAACAGGATGGTGAGTGTCGACAGCTGAAAAAACCCACACCAGCCGGGAGTCTGTCGAGCAGGATCTCAGTTTAATGGGGAGTGAAACAAGTATATGAAAAGGGAGCGAGGGGAGGAGATACAGGCAGGGGTCAATCATCTTAAAGGTCAACAGCACATGCATTATACAGCAAGGCCTGCAGGGCAGAGGTCTGCTAAGATGTAAAGCTGCTCAGGTTCATGGAAGTTGAATGAGCCAATCCTGGGCCGCCACCTTGGTGGTACCACGAGTGGGGGAGGCTTTTGCCCCGAGGGTGTTGTTAATGTGGTCACCATCTTAAGGTGTGTCCCTACAAATATCACCAGAATAAATTAAAAATGTGCATCACCTGAGAGCAAGCAAGGGAAACACAGACTTTTATGATATTCTCACTAAGAAAGGATACTTTAAATCTAACCATAAGAACATCCAGGTCCAATTCAAATCCAGGGAAATTCCATTTGTGTACAATGTATCAAAATGCATTCTACTGTCATACATAGCTAATTAGAACAAATTAAAAAGTAAACTAATAAATAGAATAAATTGAGGGATGCTCCATAAAATAGTTTACTTGTAATCGTCAAAGTGTCTAGATCACACAAGTCAAAGCAAAAGGAAAAATTCTGTGCACTGAAATAGCAAAGAAAACTGAACTATATGGAATGTTCCTTCATAATTGGATAATGTTGCTATAAAGAACAATTCTGGGATTATTAGTGAAACTAGAACAGGAATGGGGTTAGATAGCAATTACATGTCAGTGTTGATTTTCTGATACTTGTGGTTGCACTGAGTCATGTATGATACTATCCTTACTTGTGGAAAATGCAAATTAAAATTTTGGACGATGGCTCCTCCTCATGTTGGCAACCTAGACTGGAATGGTTCCAGGGAAATGTTCTTTATCTTGTATTTGCCTTTTCCTAAATTAGTAATCTGATTTAAGGAGATTTAAAAAACATTTTTAAAAGTCAAAAGTTATTTTAAAATGAGTAATACATTTGGCAGAAATTCTGTGACCTAATTTCTTTACAGTGGTCTCATTTCCAAGTGATGGCGAGCAGGATGCTGAATGACCTCCACCTGTCTAAGGAAGCAGAATGGTGGGCAGTTGTTTTCATATGTACAAGGTAAGTGAGTTGGGGATGGGAAGGAAGGAGATTCTACTCATCAATATGACACGCAAATGCCACAGTATACTCTTTCCATCAAGTTACACAAAATTGGTTTCACCACTCTATGCCTTCTATTGTTTACAACTTCCAAAATCAGACTTCTTTGCTTGAGATTATTTTACACATATTTAAGTTAATAAAACTGGTATAATAAATTTATATGCAGCAATTTAAGACAAATGTTCTATGTGCTTAAAAACTAAAAGGTGACAATTTTAAGAACACACATTTATATTGCTCCTCAAAAAATGGTTCATACATTAAAATTATTGTAATTAAGATTAATATTCTATTCATATTTTTACATGTCAGAGTGGATAATATTATTTAACATTTTGACATCTGATTATATTAACTGTCATAGTTGTTAAATTTGCAGTGATTTCAATATATTTAATGACAATTTTATTGTTTTTGAAGAAGTAATTTTATTGGAAGTGAAGGAAAAATAGTCTAGTATGAAGAAATTGCTTAATATTTTGTGATGAAAGCAAGCACTTATCTTTTACAATATAAAGTACATTGTTATATGTATAAGGTATAATGTATATATGTATAATATTGTTAAAATTTGCCTTAAAAGTTATCTGAGAATCTAAATAGATAAAGCAAAACAAGTGATTGTTATAGAATTTAAGTTTAAAATTTAAAAACATTTCTTTAAAATAAAAGGGAGCAGGAAAATAGAGTAAAGTACACTAATTTGATGTGGGACATCTAAATGAAAATGGAGTAAGAAGGAACAATTGTCAATTTTTCTCAGAAAAAGACTTGGGTTTCAGACACTTCTTTCTAGTTATATAATAACATGGCTTAGTGATAATGGATAATCTCAACCTTAACTAAGCCTCTTAGCCATTCAAATCATGGCACTAAAGAAGAGACTGCTTTATAAATAATAATAACTTGGAGTCTGTTGCACAGATTCATCTTAGGTGATCTGAGGTAGTGGTGAAGCATCAGTATTTTTTCAAGTGGATCCTTGGATGGCAGAGTTACTGTATTTGGACAGCAGTGATCTGGAAACAAAACAAAACAAACAAACAAACAAAAAAAAACTTCTTTGATAAGAGGCCTTCAAAATGGCGGAAGTCATTGCTTTCAGAACATTTTGGAGAAACTTGGTTTCAACTACAGAACTTGGGACATTATATTAGATGGAAGATCAAGAAAGGACTGAGAAGGTGGACCCCACATTTAATTCAACTAAAACATCCATCATTACTTGTGTATACAAATATTTTTCCTTTGAAGTAATTCCCCTACTAAATACCATTTTAAACACTAATTTAATTCCACCTGAAAAGAGTCTAAGAGCTGTGAAATATTTTGCTAAGATCACAGATATAATTTAAAGTATTAAGAATAAATTCTGCAGGAATTTAGTCAGAGTTACTTTTTCAATTTTTTTTTTTGCAAAATGGTAATTATGATGATGTCAATATTTTGATCTTTTAAATTAAGTTTTTGCAAACTAAAAATGGTCAAATTTTTGAAATGACTGTGTTGAGTGTGAAAATCATAATACTTGAAAAAGTTGACTTGCAAGTCAACTGTTATTAATTTAATCTAAACTCTACCTACTGCCAACTTGCTGAAAGTGCAGTCACAGGACACCTTGTAACTGGCAAGTCTGAAAATATATAATGTCAGGATTTTAAATTATCTTTAAAATACACTCCAGTCTTTTCAAATAATATTTTCAGCCCGAAAAATTAATTTCAGTGAAATTGCACATCTGGGCAACAGTAGAACCATACACAGAACCACACACAGTAGAACCACAATACACAGACTTAAAAACTAGAGCACATGTATGCTTCCTAATGGATAAGAGTGTGATATTAATAATCTCAGAACTTCCATGCATCACCAATCCAACAAATAACAGAGAATAACACAATCACTAAATTTATCTGTACAGATTCTTTTCAGTAAAATATTTGGAAAGATAGATACACTCAATCTTTTACAATCTTATGAATGCACTTAATTTTGAGTTAGTATCTCAGGGACATGCATTGACTTTTAAATTCAAAAATAATAGTTCTTCAAGCATCAGTATGATTAATTACTCAACATAAATCATTTCAGCTTACATGTAAAAACAATTATATTTGAGATACTGTGGGGAAAAAAATCAGAGTGTATAACACAAAATGTTGTAGGAGGTGGGTGGTATGAATAGGAAGGAACTCAGCCTAGTGCTGTTCTCCTGTAATGAGTTGCTTTCGTCTTGGGAGCCCAGGCTGGTGGAACACACTTGCATTCGAACACTGGAAAGATTTTAACCCAACCAAACGTGGAATTTGAAACACAGTGCAAAGTATTATCCTTAATATACAAGTTTAGAGACAAATAATTCAGATGAACTTTCAGGATGAACCATTCCTCATTTATTTCAATATTATCTATTTCATAATCTTTGAGACAGGTATAATGATGCCCATATATCTAATAAATTGGTGAAGATTAAGTAAATTAACATGTGTAAAAATTATTCCAATATAGACAGATAACATTGTTATTTTTTGTTTGTTTGTTTTCTGATACCAGGAATTGAATACAGAAGCGCTTTATCACTGAGTCACATCCCAACACTTGTTATACTTTGAGACAGGGTCTCAGTTACTTAGGGTCGAGTTTACCTGCTGAGGCTGTCCTCAAACTTTCAATCCTCCTGCTTTAGCCTCTCCAGCTGCTGGGATTACAGGTTGGGCAACCACAAGTGGCCATTGTTAATTTTTGACATTCATTAGTGGTTTAAAAACAAACTTGAGGAAATTCAGAATTTAAGGAATCTTTCTTAATCTGATGAACTAAACAATTAGATGACATTCTAATACATCTGGACTTTTGTTTCTCTTCCAGAAGTCTGTGTCTCTTCTTGCACCAATACCTTTCAATCATTCATTGTAATTTTATAGCATCAGTTGCTATTTGGGTAGAGGAAGTCCTCTGACTTATTGTGTTCTTCCATATCGTCTTGAATAAACATATAACTTGACATTTCCATGTGACTTTTGGAATCAGCAATTCAGAATCAAAAAAAGAAAAGAAAAATCTTTTTTCAGATTTAGAATTTCTTTTACTGTCTAAAGGATAACATTAGATTATATTATGGACTTGAATAATTGATTCATAAAGGGGTAAACCCTTCAATATTTTATTTTTAATATCTCACAGTATTTCAGTATTTTCTTTACAAAAACTTTCATATCATTTATTGAATTTTTTCTAATATTTTTGATGATAAAGGAAAAAATATCATTTTTGAAAATTTTTTCAAATGCTTTACATGATTTTTATATATTGACCTTGAATTCAGCAACTGTGCTGAAGTCACTTATTAGTGCTAATTTTTATAGTTAAATTAGAAATAATATTCCTTCTGTGTTCATAATCATTTGAACATGTTAGTTCTGTGTAGTTACAAATGTTTGCCAGAGTATGTACCTTTGATTTCTTTTTCTTTCCTTATCACAAAGACTAATAATTTGTTCACTAAGTCCAATAATAGTAAAATCTGTATAATCCTGACCTTTCTCTTACCTGATTTAACAACAAAAAAAGGTGCTTCAAACTGCATAGTTTATCAAACTAAGAAAAATCACTCGGGGTCTAAATTTCTTAAGATTTGTTTTAAACTATATTTTGTTGGAGTATAGATTTTCAAAGTAGCTTCTAATTATGTTTTGTATTTCAATGGTGTCTGTTGTGATATTTCCTTTTTCATCACAAATTTTAGTAATTTGAGTTTTCTCTCTCCTTCTCTTTGTTAGTGTGGCTAAGGGTTTATCAATTTTGTTTATTTTTCAAAGAACCAACTTTTTGCTTTGTCAATTTTTTGAATTGTTTCTCTTGCTTCAATTTCATTGATTTCAGCTCTGATTTTAATTATTTCCTATCTTCTACTACTTTTGGTGATGATCTGGTCTTCTTTTTCTAGAGCTTTGAGATGTAATGTTAGGTCATTTAGTTGTTGACTTTTAATTTTTTTAATGTGTGATCTCAATGCAATGAAATTTTCTCTTAGTACTGCTTTCAGAGTGTCCCAGAGATTTCGATATGTTGTGTTGTTGTTCTCATTTACCTCTAAGAATTTTTTTTATTTCCTCTTTGATGTCATCTGCTATCCATGCATCATTCAACAGCATATTATTTAGTCTCCAGGTGTAGGAATAGTTTTTGTTTTTTATCTTTGATTTCTAATTGCATTCCATTATGGACTCATAGAATACAAGGTAGTATCTCTATTTTTTCGTGTTTATTAATGACTTCTTTGTGGCATAGCATATGGTCTATTTTGGAGAAGGATACATGAGCTGCTGAGAAGAAAGTGTATTTACTTGATGATGGATGAAAAACTCTATACAAGTCCATATCATTGATTGTATTATTTAGTTGTATAGTTTCTTTGTTCAGTTTTTTTTTTTTTTTTTTTTTCCTGGAGGATCTATCCAGTGGTGAGAGTGGTGTGTTAAAGTCACCCACTATTACTGTGTTTGGTCTATTTGATTCTTAAAATTGAGAAGGGTTTGTTTGATGTACATAGATGCTCCATCGTTTGGGGCATAAATATTAAAAATCATTATGTCTTGCTGGTTTTTGGTTCCCTGAATCAGTATGAAATGTCCTTCTTTATCCCTTCTGAGTAACATAGGTTTGAAGTCCACTTTACCTGATATGAGGATGGAGACCCCTGCTTTTTTTACAGAGTCCATGTGCATGGTATGTTTTTCCCCATCCTTTCACCTTTAGTCTGTGCATTTCTTTTTTAATGAGATGAGTCTCTTAAGATAGCACATTGTTGGGTCATTCTTTTTAATCCAATCTGCCAGGCTATGTCTTTTGATTAATGAGTTTAGGCCATTAACATTCAGGGTTATTATTGTGATATGATTTGTATTCCTGGTCAAAAGTTGAGTATCAGTGATATCTGCCTATATTATGATGACATTTATTCTTAACAATATTGAATTAGTAAATATAAATTTTGTAGCAAGTCAATCAAGTATTATAAAAATTATATAGTATAAAAAATTGGTCATTATTTATTCACCATTTTGTGTATCATTTGAGTTTGCTAAAATTTTCTTTTGGATATTTCATCTATATTCAAGATTAAAATGAATTTTATACACATTGCACTTCTATTTTCCACCCTTCCTTGTATATTCTGTTGATATTTGCTATTTTATTTATCTCTTTTTACATATGTATGTACATGTGCTTAATGTTATGTGACTATATATTGAAGTCTACAAATCTGTTTTGACAGAAATATACAGAAATATTCATTTATAAGTGACATATTTTGCATTTTCCACTGCTCTTTAATCCATTCTGCATCTCAAAAGTTCCATATTTAATTATTTTTCTTCTGCCTAAAATAAACCCCTATAAAAGCAGTAACATGGAGCTGAAGATGAAAATGTACCTGATTTTTTTGCTATATTTCAATTTTTTTTTCACTTTTTGAAGGATGTTATCAATATGTATAGAATTTTAGATAGTTTTTATTACATTGAAATCTTATTTTAATATCCTCTATGAGCCAATGTTTTTCTCTGCTGAGAAATTACCTGACACACCCATTTTTATCATTTGCTGGGAAGCTTTCTTGTGTTTCTATACAACTTTATAATTTCATCTCTTTCTCAGTTTCCAGGGCCAAGGTGTTGCAAGTAAGGAATGGTGGTTGCAAATCATAAGGGAGCACAGGCTCTTGAGGCCATTCAGGTGGACTAGCAAGTGGCACTTTTGTATTAGACCTGTGCTGCACATACAGACATAGGTAGCCTAGCCTAGCTTTTATGGCTGTTTTCAGAAGGAGCATTTTTATGAACTGCCTAGGCTGCTATTGTCAAATTAAACATGATATACATACTACCCAAGATTTTTCTATCATCATCATCAACATCATCCACATCATTTAATGTGTTGCTGTAGCTATTTTACAATTATTGACTTTATTTTTATATCTCTCAAATTGAAATTGCCAAAATTATGTTCCACAAAATATTTTACTGGTCACCTGCCTATTTGCCTGACTCTGGTCTGCCCATCACCTGCCTTACACCTACCCATTGCCCACCAACAGAGGCTCATCTGCCAATTGTCGTCTAGTAGCCTGCAGAGCCTGCAGACCATCAGTGGATTGCCAGTTGCCTGCTGTTCCCTGGAAGTTCACCATCACAGGATCCGCAGGTTTGGTTACAAGTGGCTGCTGCCATTTGGGGGAAAAAAAAGCCAGGAGCTGCAGGACTGCCAGCCCAACTGACAGCACCCCACCTCCAGGATCCCCAACTTGACTGGCAGCACATCACCTCCAGGGGCACAGCCTGACTGACTGCACCCCACAGAGTCTCAGTGCCCACATCCTGCACTTCATCTCCCCATTTGCCAACATGTTTGGCAGCCCGTGCAGCCACCTTGGATTATCTGTGAAGGAGAAACTGTCATTAGGTGGGGCAAATCCCATCCTGAGACACCTGTTGGAAACTGAAAGCTCATTGTCAGGTACCTCTCATGCCTCAGGCTACTAAAGAATGGGAGGTTTGAATAGTATATGATGGTTATAGGGTAGATTTTTTTTTCTACTTTGTGATAGCTTTAAATTTTTATTTCTTTACATTTCTTGCTCTCTACTTTCCTTTTGTTTACCTGTTTCCTCAAGGACTTTTTCTCACTTTTCTAATGCTAACAACCAACTTCTTTTGACTACATTTTCACTCTTCCTATGATCCAGAACTTCTTTATACTCTTTCCTTACACTGTTAACAGTTAGAGCCTACACCCCTCCCAATCCTCTTTGTCCTCCATTAGAAACTGCAGTCCTTATTGCAAATCTGTTTGTTACACTGTAGATAAAAATTGAACTCATCCTCTCTGTTTATAATGACAATATTGTAACAATATTATTAAAAAAAAGACTACTGTAACAATAGTTTTCATAGGGGCTATTTGGTATACAGCTGCATATTGTCTGTACTGGGTATTGCTAATATTGATCCCCCTCTTAAAGAAGAGGTTTTGGAAAACTATAGGGTCACTATAAGCCTATAGGGCAGAAACTATAATACCCTAGATCTGCATTGCTAGAAGGGAAGATTCATGAACAACATGAAAAATCAAGGGAGGAAAGTGTTCCAAACAAACCTACATTCTACTTAATAGAATCTATTGACAGCATCGTAGAAGAAATGCCAGAAAAGGAGTTCAGAATATACATGATTAAAATGATAAGAGAAGCAAATAATGAATTAAGAGAGCAAATGCAGGCAATGAGTGACCATTCCAATAAGCAGTTGAAAGAGCAACTACAGGAAACAAAAGATCACCTCAACAAAGAGACAGAGATTCTGAAAAAGAACCAAACAAATCCTTGAAATGAAGGAAACAATAAACCAAATTAAACACTCAGTGGAAAGCATCAACAACAGATTAGATCACTTAGAAGACAGAACCTCAGATAATGAAGACAAAATATTGAATCTTGAAAATAAAGTTGCCCAAACAGAGAAGATGGTAAGAAATCATGAACAGAACCTCCAAGAACTATGGGATATCATGAAAAGGCCAAATTTAAGAATTATCGGGATTGAGGAAGGCACAGAGATACAAACCAAAGGAATGAAGAAACTATTCAATGAAATAATATCAGAAAATTTCCCAAACATGAAGAATGAAATGGAAACTCAACTGCAGGAGGCTTACAGAACACCAAATGCGCAAAATTACAGCAGATCCACACCAAGACACATTATAATGAAAATGCCTAATGTACAAAATAAAGATAGGATTTTAAAGGCTGTGAGAGAAAAGAGACAGGTTACATATAGGGGGAAACCAATACGGATATCAGCAGATTTCTCAGCTCAGAATGTAAAAGCTAGAAGGGCCTGGAACAATATATTTCAAGCTCTGTAAGAATATGGCTGCCAACCAAGAATCCTATATCCAGCAAAGCTAACCTTCAGATTTGAAAAAGAAATAAAATCCTTCCATGACAAACAAACGTTAAAGGAATTTACACATAGAAAGCCTGCACTACAGAACATTCTCAGCAAGATATTCCATGAGGAAGAAACAAACAACAACAATATAAGTCATCAAAGGGAGGAGCTACCCTAAAAGAAAAGCCAATTAAAGGAGAAACCAAGTCACATTAAAAACCAAATCTAAGCCAAAATGACTAACAATACAAATCATATCTCAATAATAACCCTGAATATTAATGGCCTAAACTTGTCAATCAAAAGACATAGACTGGCAGACTGGATTAAAAAGAAAGACCCAACAATATGTTGCCTTCAAGAGACTTATCTCATAGATAAGGACATCCACAGACTAAAGGTGAAAGGATGGGAAAAAACCTACCATGCACAAGGACTTAGTAAAAAAGCACGGGTTTCCATCCTTATATCAGATAAAGTTAACTTCAAGCCAAAGTTAGTGAGAAGGGATAAAGAAGGACATTTCATACTGCTTAAGGGAACCATAAATCAAGAAGACATAATGACCATAAATATTTATGCCCCAAACAATGGCCCATCCATGTACATAAAACAAATCCTTCTCAATTACAGGAATCAAATAGACCACAACACAATAATTCTGGGTGACTTTAACACAACACTGTCACCTCTGGACAGATCTACCAAACAAAAACTAAAAAAAGAAACCATAGAACTCAATAACACAATGAATAACTTAGACTTAACAGACATATATAGAATATTCCATCCATCAATGAGTGAATACACTTTCTTTTCAGCAGCACATGGCTCCTTCTCTAAAATAGACCATATGTTATGCCACAAAGCAGCCCTTAGTAAGTGCAAAAATAGTAGAGATACTACCTTGTATTCTATCGGATCATAGTGGAATGAAATTAGAAATCAATGACAAAATAAAAGCAGAAACTACTCCAACACTTGGAGACTAATTAATATGCTATTGGATGAAGCATGGATAACAGAAAACATCAGGGAGGAGATAAAAATATTCTTAGAGGTAAATAAGAATGGCGATACAACATATCAAAATCTCTGAGACTCTATGAAAGCAGTACTAAGAGGAAAATTCATTGCATTGAGCACATTCAAGAAAAGAATAAAAAGTCAACAACTCAATTACCTAATCTTACATCTCAAAGCCCTAGAAAAAGAAGAACAGAACATCACCAAATGTAGTAGAAGACAGGAAATAATTAAAATCAGAGCTGAAATCAATGAAATTGAAACAAAAGAAATGATTCAAAAAATTGACAAAATGAAAAGTTGGTTCTTTGAAAAAGTAAACAAAATAGGGTGTTAGCCACCCTAACAAAGAGCAGAGAAAACTCAAAATACTAAAATTTGTGATGAGAAAGGAAATATCACAACATACCATTAAAATACAAAACATAATTAGAAGCTACTTTGAAAACCTATACTGCAATGAAATAGAAAATCTTGAAGACATCGATAAATTTCTAGAGACATATGATCCTCCCAAACTGAACCAGAAGGACATCGACGATTTAAACAGGTCAATTTCAAGCAATGAAATAGAGAAAGCCATCAAAAGCCTACCAACCAGGAAAAGCCCAGGACCAGATGGATTCTCAGCTGAGTTCTACAAGATCTTCAAAGAAGAACTTATACCAATACTCCTGAAAGTATTTCATGAAATAGAAAAGGAGGGAACCCTTCCAAATTCATTCTAGGAAGCTAGTATCACTCTGATACCAAAACCAGACAAAGACACATCTAGAAAAGAAAACTTTAGACCAATATCTCTGATGAATATAGATGCTAAAATCCTTAACAAACTTCTGGCAAATCGCTTACAAAAACATATTAAGAAGATAGTGCACCCCAATCAAGTGGGGTTTATCCCAGGGATGCAAGGTTGCTTCAACAGCCAGAAATCAATAAATGTAATGCATCACAAATACACTTAAGGTTAAGAATTATATGATTAGTTTGCTAGATGCTGAGAAAGCATTTGACAAAATACAATACCTCTTCATGCTCAAAACACTAGAAAAAATAGGGATGATAGGAACGTTCCTTAACATTGTAAAGACTATGTATGCTAAGCCCACTGTCAACATCATTCTTAATGGAGAAAAACTGAAAGCATTCCCTTTAAAAACTGGAACAAGACAGGGATGCCCACTGTCACCACTTCTATTCAACATTGTGCTGGAAATGCTAGCCAGAGCAATTAGACAGACCACAGATATTAAAGGTATACGAATAGGAAAAGAAAAACTCAAGCTGTCACTATTCGCTGATGATATGATCCAAAAAACTTCACCAGGAAACTTTTAGACCTAATTAAGGAATTTAGCAAAATATCAGGATATGAAATAAACACACATAAATCAAATGCATTTACCGACATAAGTGATGAATCATCTGAAAGTGAATTGAGGAAAACAACTCCATTCACAATAGCCTCAAATAAAATACTTGGGAATCAATCTAACAAGAGAGTTGAAAAATCTCTACAATGAAAACGACAGAACATTAAAGAAAAAAAGTGATGAAGACCTTAGAAGATGGAAAGATCTTCCATGTTCTTGGATAGGCAGAATTAATATAATCAAAGTGGCCATACTTCCAAAGGTGCTGTACAAATTTAATGCAATTTCAACAAAAATTCCCATGACATTCCTCACAGAAATAGAAAAAGCAATCATGAAATTCATATGGAAGAACAAAATACCCAGAATAGCCAAAACAATCCTGGCCAGGAAGAATGATGCAGGCGGTATCACAATACCAGTCCTTAAACTCGACTATAGAGCAATAATTACAAAAGCAGCATGGTATTGGCACCAAAATAGACAGATAGACCAATGGTACAGAATAGAAGACATAGAGAAAAACCCACAAAAGTAGAGTTATCTCATACTAGGCAAAGGTACTAAAAACATACAGTGGAGAAAAGATAGCCTCTTCAACAAATGGTGCTGGGAAAACTGGAAATCCATATGCAATAAAATGAAATTAAACCCCTATCTCTCGCCCTGTACAAAACTCAACTCAAAATGGATCAAAGATCTAGGAATTTGACCTGAGACTCTTCACCAAATAGAAGAAATAGTAGGCCCGAATCTTCTTCATATTGGCTTAGGACGAGACTTTCTCAACATGACCACCAAAGCGCAAGAAATAAAAGGAAGAATCAATAAATGGGACTGATTCAAACTAAAATCTTTTTCTCAGCAAAAGAAACAATCAATAATGTGAAAAGAGAGCCTACAGAGTGGGAAAAAATCTTTTCCACACACACTTCAGACAGAGGACTGATCTCCAAAATTTATAAAGAACTTACAAAACTTTACACCAAAAATGCAAAGAACTCAATCAATAAATGGGCTAAGGAACTGGGCAGACACTTCACAGAAGATGATATACAGGTGATCAACAAATATATGAAAAAGTGTCATCATCTCTAGAAATTAGAAAAATACAAATTAAAACCACCCTAAGATTTCATCTAACTCCAATTAGAATGGCTATTATCAGGAATACAAACAATAATAAGTGATGGTATGGATTTGGGGAAAAAGGCACACTTGTACATTGCTGGTGGAGTTGCAAATTGGTGCAGCCACTCTGGAAAGCAGTATGGAGATTCCTCAAAAAACTTGGAATGGAACTACCACTTGACCCAGCTATCCCACTCCTTGGTTTAAACCCAAAGGTCTTAAAATCAGCAAAGTATAGGGATGCAGCCACATCTATGTTAATAGCTGCTCAATTCACAATAGCTAGATTGTGGAACCAACCTAGATGACCTTCAATTGAAGAATGGATAAAAAAACTCTGGTATATATATCCAATGGAATATTACTTAGTCATAGAAAAGAATAAACCTATGGCATTTGCTGGTAAATGGGTGGAGTTGGAGAATATCATGCTAAGTGAAATAAGCCAAGCCCAAAAAAACCAAAGGCAGAATGTTTTCTCTGATCAGTGGATGCTGATACATAATGGGGGTGGGGGGGGAATTAGGGGGGGGAAAAGAAAAGAATGGAGGAAGTATGGATGATGTAGAGGAAATTGGGACGGGAGGGGGTTGGGGAAGGAAAAATAGTAGACTGAGACAGACAGTATTATCCTATGTATATGTAGGATTATATGAATTGTGTGAATCTATATTGTGAAAGAAAAGATATATTTTCTGCTGTATAATTATATCAAAATGGGTTCTACTGTCATGTATAATTAAAAATAATTTAAAATAAAATAAAATAAAATAAAAAAATAAAATGTTTTACTTTGGGTAAAAAGATTCTCAGAACAGACACACTGTTTATGGGTATCCAGGTGGGGTTAAAACAGTCAAACTATTGTAATTGAGGTGCAGTGCCACCAGACTAATGTGGGGGTTTCAAGTCACGTCCAACGTGGATGAGGGAAGGTTTAATTGTCCCTTATGAGATGGTGCCAGCAATAAATCAAGTAATTACTAATAAATATCTAATCAATAAACACTCAATAATCAATACTCTTTTCAAAAGGAATGGGGTGTGACAGGTTGGGCCATACCAGATCTGGCCTCCAACAACAAGAGGGAGAACCCCACCTTCACCTTTCTTTACAGTTACACAGGTACAGGGACCCAGACCAGGAGGGGCTTCTTCTGTGAGGAACAGGATGGGGTGGAGTTAGGATAGCCATTTCCTTAGGGAATTAGCATATCATCAGAGAGTAAGCCACTTCTATACAGGACCACTTACTCCTAGGCTGTATGAAACAGTCCCCATGGCCACCAGTTCCTGGGAGTCAGACCTCTGTATCCCATGGCTCAGCCAAGTCTGATTCTGCTAGATATGGATGGCTCCCCACACACTAACATTCAGAAATAAGATTTTTCTGGCTCCTGCAAAAAGGTAAGGAAAGTGAAAGAGGGAATTGAAAAGATAAAATGAATAACAATTTTAATGGGGGTGATTTGAATCCTTGTCAGATGTTTAAGACAAAAGCAAGGACAATGGCCTTAAATTCTTCTAAGCTCTGACTTCATCAGAGAAGTGGATCTCCAAGCTGAACTTATAGACAGATGCACAGATTTACGTATGCCACTTGAACAATGGTTTTTATGATTTACCTAGGCGTTCTTTGTTTAGTTTCCAACTTAATCTACTGTGGATCAATGTCTTCCCATGTACCACCAGGCAGGGGACAGATACCTTCCCACCATTGTTCTCGTCATCTGAATCTCTCAGTTTTATGCTGAAGTGGACTCTCCCACTCTTTTAGCAATAGGAAGCCTCTGTGAAATTGTGCTTCACTATTCAGTCCTAAATCCCAAAATTGGGTTATTTCATTTTTACTAATGTCACTTACTCTACTGGCAGAGCCCTCAAAATAGATTCCTTAGCCTCCCATCAAATTATGCTTCACAATCCCTTTATGCATCTTTTAGCCAGGGCAGCCTGGAAGGTACAACCATAATTCAATAAAATCCATATGCCAAAAGCATCACAAATACTGCTAAGAATACCTTGAAATAAATTTTGTGAAAGACCCGGACAGAAAAATTAAAAATGAAAAGAATAAATTATGATCATGTGTCTCTTTTAAAAATACCTTGAATCCCATTACATGCCTAGTTCCAAACAGGAGAAACAGAGAGGAAGTTTACAGAGCATTGGCCACTCTTCATCCAGGTCTGCTCTTGGGCTGAATATTTTGCTTTTTCTGTCTTCAGCATTATTCTTACACATGCTTTTTTTTAGCCATTCCTTTCCCCTGGAAATGTTCTTTTGGTTGGCATTTCAGGATTTCAAAACTGTTAAGTGTTCTGAAGTTTCCTCTAAGGATACATTTATTTCTCTGGACTCTTTTGTGAAATGAGATCACCCCAGCCATGTAACTGGATTTGCTTTATCACGCAATCAATACTTTCACAGAGAGGTGGCAGGAGGAATCTCAGGGAAAGCAGTAACTGTACAGGAAAATGAGTTTGAATAGAAATGGAGACACAGGGGCACAAAAGAGAATTCTTTCTTGAGTAATATAGAGGAATAAAGATTTATAGGATGAAAATTATCACACCTAAAAATTATGTTTCTGACTTCTTACAGATCCTTTCTTCATCACTTTGTGTACCTTTCCCCATGGCAATTATACCTATTCCCAGTGCTTTCCTCCTGCTTCTTCGACTTTAGTTAGTATTGAGGAGTCCGTTGACTTCAACTCCCCTGACTGTTTAGTTCTCCATTCCTTTCCTAAGTCAACTCTTAAAGGCTAACAGAAATTAAGTATTAAGTTAAAATTTCTTAACATAAATTTATATATATGAGTGTTTCAAATACATGCATGGCTTCATATAATTTTTCAATGATCACGATTACTGTGCAGACATTATTATTAATTATACTACTTTATAAATAAGAAAATTCCAAAAGTGAGAAAATAACTCACCAAGTTAAAAACACTGAATGAAAAAAAAAAAAAAAAACAACGCGAGCCATAAATTAAAATCGTAAGTGCACAGTTTTTTAGTGAGAATCATTCATTTCTTCAGTGTGATATTCTTATATTCTTGTATTTTATCCTAAAACTACAAGGGTGATCAATGAAACAAAAGTAGCTGTAAATAGTTATAGCAGGAAAAATGGCTTTACTATATGTATGCATTTATATCTCCCTACATAACACACACACACACACACACACACACACACACACACACATATGGTTCATTATCTTTAAAATACTTTTAAACATCTGAAAATATGAGCATTTAATTCAAAAACACAGCCATATTCTTGCTATTTTATGTTTTTTAAATTGTTCAAAATATTGACAATAGCATCCTACACTCAACTCAAACTTTTTTATTTTTTCTGTGGTACTTAGGATTAAGGTGAGGACCTTCCACATATGAGGCAAGCACTCTACCAACTGAGCTATATCTGTAAAGTATATATACTTTAAAAAGAAGATATGCATAGATTTATATAGTTTTCGGTGAAATTATTTGCAAATAAAAAACCAAGCAAATGAGAAACACGACCAAAGTAAAATAACAACTCAAATCTATACTTTCTTTAATTCAGTAATATGAGTAGGTTTGAAATTTCAGGTTCTTTGAATATATTTATTTGTTCAAAAGGTGGAATTATGTGGTAATATATAGTTTTCAATTCATGGAATTCATTTATAATTAAAATTATAATTCTGTGAAAGAAACTAAATTCAGTTATGCAACAACTTCATCATTGTTTTATTATTTTCTACTTTAAGGATTACCAATCATCATCCATCTGGTATAAATTAATTTTGTAATATGCAATGAAATTTTCTGCATGAATTTGAAGCAAACCTTTTTTAGTGGTTAATTTTATGTGCTCACTTGCCTGGATTAAGGAACATCCAGATAGCTGGTAAAATATTATATCTAGAGGTGTGTCTGTGAGGGTGTTTCCACAAGAGATTAGGATTTGAATCAGTAGACTCAATAAGGAAGTTCTTCCCTCACCAATGTGAATAGAAGAACAACAACTAAAGAGAGGTAGGAATTGTAGAGTAAACTATTTCCTTGTGATATCCATCCTTCTGACATCCTTGTGATATCCATCCTTCCCTCTGACACAGGCACTCCTGCTTCTTCAGCTTTCACACTGAGAATGAGTCATACAATTGACCTTCCTGCTTCTCCAGCTCCAAATGGAAGATCATAGGATTTGTCATTCTCCATAATCACATGAGCCAAAAGCCCTTTCCATAATCAATCAATCTATCTACCTACCTATCTATCATCTTTAATCTACCTACCTAAAATTCACCTACCTATCAATCACCTATCTGTCTTTCATCTATCTATCTGTCTGTCTGTCTGTCTATCTATCTATCTATCTATCTATCTATCTATATCTATCATCTATCTATCTATCTATCTATCTATCTATCTATCTATCTCTTCTACTACTTCTTGTTCTCTGGAGAATATTAGCTACCACTATTTTTTAAAAATTCATATAAACAAGCCCTATGGTAAATACCACCAAGAGTCAAATGGTTCAATAACTAGAAATGACATACAGGTTTACTGCTGATTTCACCTATTCTTTATATTTTGCATCTAAACAAGTAAAAACAGTCCATTGTCATTTTACATGTTTCTTTGCCAGAACAAAATTTTGTCATGACATTCTAACAAGTTCTATTATTTGAATAAAGTAATTATTTGGGGAATATGGACTATATCCCACTTCACTTGGTATGAATGAAGAATGATACAGGATTATTAGCCACATTCTTGGTGTACAGAGATTGTGACCAGATAGAAACATGTATGAGTATATCTCATAGATATAAAAATGTGTAAGGTTTCAGAGGGCAGAACAGTACTATCACAGCAATTAAGATGAAGGACAAATAGCTCTCTGCTTCAGTGACTCGAGAGCATTTTAGCAGACTGGAAAGACAATGCAAACATTATGGTAAGTAGAGTGTAAGTAAAAGGGCACAGAAGAAAGCACAAACTCAGGGGAAGTCGGGAGCATGGAGGGTAATCTTGTCCATATCATCGTAGTCAAGCTAACGAGCTTGGATTTAAACACACAGGACAATCATTTGCCAAGGAGGACCAGCCATAAAATAGTTTCATATTCCAAGTTTGGTAAATAGGATTGCCAGTTTGATGTGTTACTTTGCTCAGTTCTATTGACCAGTCCTCCATGTAACCCCTAAGGAAGATGTTGTTTTAAGGGTATCTTGCAGGTGCCCTAAATATTTAAAATTTGCTAAAATTAAATAAAAGAGATCATCTCCAATAATCTAGAGGGCTGTCATCTAATCAGCTGAAAGCCTTACTAGAAAAACTGAAGTTTCAATAAGGAAAAAGAATTTCTGCCTCAAGTCTGCAGCTCCAGCACCTGTGATTGAGTTTCCAGGCTGCCAGTATGTCCTACAAAAATGGACTTGCAATTCCCAACAACTGCACAAGCCAGTGTCTTGAAATAAATCTATTTTATGTCTGTACTCATCTCCATAGATACCGAAAAAATTATCTGGCAAGAACTATCTTCCATTACTGATTAAAAATTCTCAGCAAACCTAGGAATTCAAGAGATATATACAGAAAATCTAGTGATAGATTTGTCTAATGGTACAAGACTGAATGCTTTTCCTCTAAATATAGGAACCGAGAAGGAAGAAACATTTTCTCCCACAGATCTTTATACATTGTCCTGGAGGTTCTTGTAACTATATTAAGACACATAAAGAAGCAAAAGGCATAACCTTTAGAAGAGTTAAGTTTTTTATCTTCAGGTGACATAATCATCTTAGTAAAGAGTCTTATGAAATTTACTGCTGAGAGTGGCAAATTATTGCTTTGAACTCCATAGCCTTAGACAGCTTGACGGCAGCATCTGGGAATCTTTCCATGCAAAGTGTAGAAAGACATGCCCATTTGCAGATGGCCACTATTAATGGAGCCGATTCCATGCCTAGCAAGGAATTTATGAGTTCCATAGCTTTGAATTTAGATGGCTGCTAGCCTTGGGTGAAGAGATACCAGTGCGCCTAAACAGCCTTGAAGCCCAGCCGCCTGCAGGAGGAAGAATTACTGCTCAGGTGATGAGACCCTGACCAATTCCCACAGCTTCTCACTTCTTGGATACCTTGGAGAACCCCTCCTCACAGTAAATTCCTTTGGTGTGTTTCACTATAAAGCATTCATGATCTTTTTCCCTTTGTTAGGATCAAAATAATAAGGAACATCGGGAAGATTTAGAGGATGATTACTATGGTCTTTATTTTAAGCACAGCAATGATTTTACTAGAGTATACATATGTTAAAACTAAGCATATGTTTGTCCTTTTTAAATAAGTGGTTTATGAATTGTGTCTTTAGAGCTGAAACAATTATCAGAAGGAGCATAGACAAAAATGAAGAAAAAACTAAAAGGAATGTCAAAGTGGGAAGGCATAATTGTGACATCATTTCTTGGTGGGGTGGGGGTAAGAAGAATTTAGGAACTTCAGATTATGTAGAGGGAAATGAGAGGGATGAGGGGGCACGGGTATGAAAGATGGTGGAATGAGACAGACATCATTACCCTATGACTATGTATGATTACACAAATGGTATGAATCTACATTGTGCACAACCATAGAAATGAAAAGTTGTATCCCATTTGTGTACAATAAATCAAAATGCAGTCTGTAAAACTAAAATAAATAAATGAATAAATAAAATTCTAGTTAATAAAAAAAAGAAAGGATCTAATATTTTCCCCAAAATAATTTTTATGTCTTATTTCCAATTTCTACTTAATATGCTAGCTCCATTATTTTATTTTTGATTCTGTATAATATTGCTTTATTGTATGTAGCATCCTCTTTTCAAGATTATATTTTGCATTATTCAGAATAGAATATACACCATGTAAAATATTACATTTTAATAATTTTAAACAATTTTAATAAATTGTTTTCAAAAGCAAGAAAAAAAAGAAGTGAAAAGGAGAGATAATGGCCATGGTTTTTAAATGTAGCAACTTCATTTACATGTATCATTTAGGATCACGGCAGAACTGGAGATAGTCTTTTATAATTTTACAGTATCATTATGTATTATAATATATATTATATAAATATACATTAAAACAAATGAAGAGCTTAGGTCATGCATATGTATGTATCTATTTCATATTTGAGCTATATCAAAACATATGCACATAAACTTTCAGGTTCAAACTAGTTGTCTGTTGAATATCAATTACTTACTTAATTTATTACTGACTTCTCCCAGCATCTGTTGATGTGGGAATGAACAGATCTAAAAATGTATATTTCCTAGAATACTTTCAGCTAGACTGACCATGGGACACAGTTCTGATGTTATATGAAGAGGTTGCTGGGGAGGACTTACATAACTGCTTTCTAAAAGGAAAAACATATTCAAAAGGGACACATGTTTAGTTCTTTGCAATTTTTTCTCTTTTGGCATATCAAGAGCCTCCCTGATAATCTGATTCACCAATGAATCCCAGTTTTGTGATATTGCACTAGATCTGTGTTGTATTCTGCTCACCCTTTTTTTACATGAAGAGAGAAAAAATGTATGACAAAATAAAAATGTTCTATTTTGTAAAACTCAATATTATTCAATTGTATTGGTATGTAAAATTGAACAAAATCTTTTGTTACATCACTAAATAGTACATAACATCAAATGTGTAACACAATACAGGGTAATATGTTGGACAAAAGTAGCTGGAGGACAGCTCTGGATCCATGGTTATTTATCCCTGTGGGTTGTACACTGCTGGTGCTCTATGCATAGAGCTATTCTTGCACCATTGACATCTGATAAAACCTTAGGTTCTCACTTCTCTCCCCAAAATTTACTGTCTTATCAATTATTAACTCCTATTAGTTGTAAATTAGTTATTAGTTATCCAAGGGAGTAATGATGATTTTGTGTCTGTGTTTGTATGTGCATGCATGTGTGCCCTTATTTCACCAAGACAGAGTACTTGTTACTTTTTCTTATCAGGTTTAATTTGCATTATGCTATCACTATAGAGGATCAAAGTGATGTTTCCCAGAGTATCCTGCTGATCTAAGTCTGCTGCCATTGAGTACCTGATCTGTCAGAAACAGAGAATGACTGTCCATAATAAAGTACAAATACAACAAGTCCTTTTGTGGCACATCAGTTTTTAAAATGAGCAACCCAAATCTGGAAAGGGCATAATTCATTCTGATGGAATTATTACATATTCCAGAAATGGCTTTCTTTTTTTTGTGTGTGTGCTGTGGTTCAGAGAGCTCCACTGTTTAAATACTTATAATGTTTCTTATCTACTAACATGGGAGCTTTGATAACATGGTCCCAGACCAGGCACTCTTTATAGCAAAATTGTTACAGTGGTGCGCACTTGCTATGGCTGAGCCATGAACTGCACTGTATTGAAAATTCTTCTTTAGCAAAGCAGTGCAAAATGCTCATTGTGTTTTGAATCTTAAGTATACTCCAAAGACTAGGTATTTTCAAAAAGAAATTCTAAGGCCTTAGCTTGAAGATGGAGGTCTGAGAGGATGAGATTTTCTCATTCATAATGTGGTACAATTTTTAAACTATGGCCAGGATTCAGTGCTTTGTCTCTAATGATTGCAATGCATGCACATGGGAATGAAGAAGGGAATCACATACATTCTATAGACGGAGGCTGCTATACAATATGTGTGCTGATCCTACTCTGGCTGTATCTTACCACTGGCTGGAACATATATAGGGCTAAGGGATCTTGTACACTGATTTTGCATCATTCCTATAGAGTATGGTCTGGACTCCCAGGACATTGAACTTCTTACCAGAATAACACTGAACTCATGCCTATGGTTGATGTTGGCTTTATCCTGAACTCTGTTGTCTTGAGGGAGGATCAGACTATGGGTGTGATTATCTCTAGGTCTGAGAACAGGCCATGAAGCTGTTGTTTACAGGGCAAACAGTGCTTGGGTACAGGCATGGTCATGTCCTCAAAGGCACATGCAATTTGCCTTGCTGTGTGGTACAGAGCCAGGGGCTCTCAGGGTCAGCATCACCTTACAGAACCTCTTAGAAAATTGTAAGCATACATTTCAAGTTTCAAAACGTACAATATTCCAGAGATTTTAATTTGCATATGTATTTTAATGATTTAATAAACTATATATGCAGATTGTAATTTATATACTTGCCCAGAACTTGAAATTGTTTGAATTTAGTACTTTGTCCATTATTTAGATCTCAATTTCCGTAATTAAGCTGAGATAGCGTTTCTCTACAAGACACAGCATCACAATATGTCCAAGCACTGCTCAAACACAATACTCTTTCCCATTGTTCATCTTCTCACCAAAAATGTTTTTCTTTCCTTTTTTCTTTTTGTTTGGAAAAACTTACATGTCTGTTTTTTGAAATGTATGTCAACTCATTTATTCTGAAACATTGCATTTTGATCTCTGCTGCCCCTGCTACTAACCTCATTATGTTTATTTGTATGATTTCTGGTTTTGATATAGTTTGTTACACCTCTCTATTTTGTATCATATAAGAACCCTATTAATATTCCATTTACTTGCTCTACTAAATTCTTAATTAAAATGCTAAACAGGATATTAAATTGGATGGAGGCAGAGTGACCTCTGTGACAGACCATGAGACAAATTCCTCAGTATAATGTATTGCTAGTTGTCATGTTTCTTGATGTATGCCTAGTTTTGTGTACCTGTGGAATCAATTTTATATATTCGTAAAATAGGGGTTTACTTGAAAACTATACTTTTGGATCTAAAGGTCATTATGGCAAACTATAAAAAATATAAACCATCCATTGTATGAAATTCATTTGTCATTTTACAATGGAATACTATCTAAGAATATAATTTAAGAAATGCATTGTTTTTATAAACACCATCATGAGACATAATTAATATTGCAAACGTACATTTGTGATTTATCATATTGTAAAGACAGGATTGTTTTAGGAAAATAGGAATGACTTGTAGGATTTTGCCTCATAACACACATACCTATAATGTTCATTCTTTAAGGGCACAGAGATTTTACCGAACAGAGATTTAAGATTTTTCAAATAGCTGAGTAAAATTCATTTGATAATTCAGAAGAAATTTAGAAGACTATGAAAATCTTTCAATATAGTGTGGAAGTTTCGAATTCCAAAACAGAAAAAAAGAAACACTTTTTTTTTTTTTTTTTTTACACATGTCAGTGTAAGAATTGACTTGAGTCACTCCATTGAAAAGTGTGTTCTGAAAGCACATTATCTTCCTGAATAAGAAATTGAGGCACACTGCTTTCAGGGTTTTTTTAAATTTTTTTTTTGTTTTTCTAAAATCGCAGGAGTAATCATTAGGCATGCATATTTTTTGGTAATTATACTTCTTTAAATATAATTTGGTGTCATGGGACACCTACCAACTATTTTTACCCATTCTAGTATATATATATATGTATATATATACATATATATATTGATCTTTTAGTATTTCTAAAATATACCTTTTAAACAACTATAACCTAACATATATAAACTAATATCTATAGAATAGTTCAAGTGTACAGAGATGAGTAAAAAATTATAATATGTATTTAAGTATCCTATCCATACATGTAAACATTTATTCAAAAATGTTTAATTAATTACTTACAAAGTATAAATTATTTTGGTACCAGTTATTTTTAAAAGACTGCATTTAAATAAATTTTAAGAGAAGCAAAAAACTTAAGGAATTTGACTAATGATCCAATAAAGGGATAAATATTTTGGATCACAATATTAAAGAATATGAAAATCCATCATTCCAAATGCTTATCCCTAAGACTACACAGTGACAGAAATAAATTCCTGAGTTTCAGCATATGTCACTCTGTTATAGGGCAAAGACTTACTGGAAAGATCACTTCAATTCTTGTGATCACATCAGGAATATTTCAGACATGTAACCCAGAGTAGCAGTCATGAGTTTATTGAAAGAATAGGAAACGGGAAAGGGGACACTCTCAAGGTAGAAAGTGATCCATTTGTGTTGAATTATAGCCCTTGTTGCTCTTCCACTGTGACTTATATTTAAAATGGGCATGTTTCTATCTCTTCCTATCCCTCTTTCTCTCCACAGGATTATCTTTCTTTCCTATCCTAGGCAGAGTTAACAGAAACAAAGTAGCATAGACTTTGAGAATGGTACCAGAAGATCTAAGAAATTACTGTCTCCTAGATTAACAAGTGAATTACACTCTGGACAGAGAAGTCCTGGAATGTAGCCTTTGAATCACCTCTTTCAAAACCCCTTTTCTCCCTGATGGGCAGAATCATAGCCTCTGGAATAGGAGTCCCCTGTGTTTCTCCTTTGCCAGCAAAACAATAAAACTTTTTTTTTTCCTTTATCTCAAAACCGTGTTCTTATTATTGGATTGGAAAAGGGGACATAAGGGCTGAGTGCATGATAAGAGAGTCCAGCCCTGAGTAATAATGCCCTGAAGTATATTATTGGGGGTCCAGAGAAGTTTCCAGAGAGTCCAGCCCAGGTACATTTCTTGAGTTTTGACTGACAGCATAGAAATTGCATGATCACCACTATGAAAGGATGGTGTGGTACTCAGAGAGACAGAGTTTTTAAGGACATGGAGTCGCTCTGTATTAGCCATTAGTCTCAATTCACTGCCCTTTAATCAGTTTATTACCCTTTGAAGAGTTCTCAGCAAGTTTTCTTTATGAGGAGCTTGGAATTTTGTTGTAGCTGTTTATGGTGGGGTTTTTTGGTTTTTGCGTTTTTTCCCAGTCCCTTTTATTTATTTTGAGACAAGTTCTCACTAATTTGCACATGGCCTCACCAAGTTTCTGAGGCTGGCTTTGAACTTGCAATCCTCCTGCCTTGGCATCCTGAGCCACTTGGATCACAGGTGTGTACCACCATGCCAGCAAGTGCCTGGATTTTTGGTTGACAGGGTAATTGTGGGTTGTGGCAGTTTGGTGATAAGGGAGGGTCCCAGTCACATGGTAGGTTGTGACTTGATCGTGAAACAATAGGCCTTGTCTTCCAGGTGCTTGCCTGTCAGATAAGCCTCCCTATGGTTGCCAGTCACCCTTTATTTTCCTGTCCCTGCTCATCCTTTCATGATTAGCTTGCTTCCTTACAACTTTTGCAAAATGTATGTATTAAAAATCTAGGATCAAATGAAAGATTTTAATGAGTAATTAACACATTAGTGAATTATGAGAATATTATCCTTGCCCTCAGTGAGTGAGAAGGACAAAGGCTTGCAAAGGTACTGGATCTTAGAATTGTAGGATGTGAGAGACATTGAAAATAAAAGCAGCACAATTCAGAAAGAAGTGATTGAGGGACTGAGGGAAGTTCCTGATGTGAGGGGATAAAGGAAACAGATTCTCTGCAATGAATTTTGCCAATCTTTTGAAATTTAATGAGTTGTGATTATGTATGCTAAAATGGATGGATACACTAGTTTATGGGAAATTTTAAAACATGTCCCCCAAACAAAGGAAAAGTTTGCAGAACTCTGCTGTGATTCATGATGAAAACAATTCAGCATGTGACAGATAAAAAAGCAACCAACTTGAGTTACATTAGAAATTTCAATGGTAAAATGAACAGTAGGTATTATAATGATTATTATTATCAACTCCCTGTTAGAGGGCTTGCCTAGCATGCCCAAGATCCTGGGTTCAATCCTCAGAACAAACACTCACCAACAAAAGATAATTATATATATGTTGAGGTGTAGATTAGGACATTATTTTCCCTGTGTTTGTCATTATATGCAATATAATACACTATGTGTTCATAATGTGCCTTTCTATGTCCATTATAAATACAAGTAGCACTCTCAATCTTGACTTCCTGTTTTTTTGTACCAGAGGTTGAACCTAGAAGCACTTTGCTACTGAGATACATCTTGAGGCCTTTTCATTTAATTATCTTAATTTTGAGACATTGTCAGCAACTTGCTTAGAGCCTCACTCACTAAGTTGCTCACGTTGATCTTGAACTTGAGATCCTCTTATCTTAGCCTCCTAAATCACTCGGATTATGGGCATGTGCCACATTGTCCTGCTCAATCTTGTGTCAATACCACATTATTACCACCTTAACTCAATAAGTACGTATAAAAAATTATGTGAAAATATAAATATATTGAAACTCAATGAAATCACAAAAACCTCAGTAACAATGTAACATACTTTAAAATTATTCCTAGTTTCCTCTTTTTAAGTTATTTTGACTTCTTCAATTTCACCTCAAGGGTATGAGTTTTTACAATAATTACTTGAAGATTTATAGGGTTAAAAGTATATCCTTAAGAGAAGGTAGCCCTTTACCTTTCAAACTTATTGGGTCCAAAATACTTTACCAAACTCACTAAATCCCTTAAATCAGGTGATTAATTAAAGTCTCAGATGTTTTATGCAGGGCTGCAAAGTCTTCCAGTTACCTTTCCAAATAGATGAGTCAGTTGTAATGTTACAGATTTGTGTTGTGGAAAATTATTATATTAATGGCAGTCATATATTTATTGACTTTATGTCCAAGTGGAAAAAAGAAAGGCTATTATACATATTAAAATGTAGAAGAAATGATACAGCCTGACCATTCTTTTTTAAAGCCATTTTTTACTTTATGCCCTCACAATCTGAGTAAAGCACTCATAGACTGTACCTGCCACCAAAATGTCAATTTAACCTTCAGGCTTCACAAATTTCATTCATATTAAACTACATCTCATAAGTACTGAATGTCACTGGGTCTAAATGCATGCTCTAGGTCTTTAGTTATAACCATCATGCAGTTTGAAAAAAATAACTCCACAGTGTTTATTTTTTCTATATCAGGGATATAAATAAACTTTATTTCTTAGATGGATTGCAGAAAAATAGCCATGTTCAGTGAATACTAGTTTGAGTCAGTGAAAAAGAAAAAAAAAAAGTGCGATTGGAATGAAATCAGGGTATGGAAAGATCAAAATGAAAGTTCACATTAAATGATGCCTCTTTTCATTCAAGTAAATGTCAGATATCAGTTTCAGAACAACGTCTTGATTTTTAAGAAGTGAGCCATGGATATAATGGACAATATGATGAATGTAAAGATTAGAAAACTTGGGAAATTAATAAAATTCTTCATTGCAGAAAGAAGGTGATTGCTTTTTGCACACAGGACATGGGGTCATTTTCATAGGCTGCCTTTGGAAATGTAGCCATTTAAGTGACATTTTACGCCACAATATTAAAAAGCACTTTTTATAGACCAGTTTTCTTTAGCTAAAGTCAAGTGAAATGTAGAAATAGTTCTACAAAAAAATCTTTTTTTCAGGAAATACATTTACTCTACTTTTGTTACAGCCACCCAAAGAGTTTTATTGATCTGAACTCCAGGAGCAGTTTGATGGTTCCTAATCAGAAAAGTACAACTGAAACAATTGAACAATAAAAAGAAAGTTACCAAACTACGCTTCATCTCCAGCATGTAATCCAGGTGTCCTGGAGGTAATCTGTGTTATAATCCATCTGTGTTAGTAAATTGCACAGCCTACAGATAGAAAGCTACTCTGACATGCTTGGATTTAATTTCTGAGACTTCCACAAATATGTTACATCATTTATAACATTCATGTATTCATTGATATTTAAGATAATTTTAAAGTTGAAAGCTTAATGCTGAAAAAACAAACAACCCAATCAATAAATAGACAATGAACTGAAGAGTCACTTCTCTTAAAAGAAGTTTAGCCAAAAATTATACTAAAAAATATTCAATAATTTAACCTCAGGGAAATGCAAATCAAACCACACTGAGATTCCATCTCACCCCAGTCAGAATAGCAGTCATCAAAAAACAAAAATAAGAAAAGGGAAGAAAACAATAAATGCTAGTTAGAGAGGATGCAGTGACAAAAGGAACACTTGCACCCTAGGGGTGGGAAGGCACACTAGTAGAACAACTACATAAATCAGTATGCAGCTTCCTCAATATGAAATAATTAAATAAATAAAACTATCATAAAGTCTGATCCAGCTATGCCACTCTTGGATATATACCCAAAGGAATTAAAGACTGTGTACAACAGAGATGTCTGTGTACCATGTTTATGACAGCATAATTCAGAATATTGCAGTTATGGAATCAGCCTAGGTACCTAACAGTGGATAAATGGATCAAGAACATGTGGCATATATAGAGAATGGAGCATTATTTAGCCATAAAGAACAACAAAATCATGTCATTTGTACGAAAATAGATCATCATGTTAAGTCAAATAAGCCAGACACAGGAAAACAAGTATCACATGTATTCTCTCTTATGTGAAACATTAGGGGCAGGGGAGGTGACATGAAAGTAGAAGAGAGCACTATTACAGGACAGGCAGGGGACCAAAGGTGGGGAGAGAAGAGGGTACAGGATGGAAATGGAGGGTAGATATGATCCAAGCATACTATATGTATGTAAAAAATGCCACAAAGAATCTCATTATTCTGCATTAATTAAGATGCAGCAATAAAAATATTTTAATTTATGTCTCATTTTAATGAGTGTGAATACTAAATATGGACTTTGTTATTTTAAGCAAATAATAGCAAAACAAAGCAAACTTGAAAGCTGGCATGTACTTAATCACATATTATCCCAGGAAACAGGGAAAGACTGTAAGTAAAATTCCCAAAGTAATGACTTTTTTACTAGGAGATATTATGCCTCTGGGGTAAAAACAGCTTAAATATATGTAAAAATGTTATTACTTTATCCTTCATTTTAATTTAATATGAAATTTAATATATTTTTAAAGGGGGGAGGTAATTTTCTATTTATTACTGTTAAGGAATATAGATCTACATAGACCCAAATGTGCACAACAGTTCCTAAGTAATACCATCAACTAGGAGACTAATGCTTTCTAGAATCCCAAGTTTAAATAATTGAATAGTAAGACATTCATTAGTACACATGAAAATTTGGAAGTATGGGTATTTTGAAAATCATTCAGAGGCAAAAATAAATTGCACTGCATATGGTTTTTTTCATATTCCTGCTCTGACTTCATCAACATGAGAAAGATGCCGACAGATGGGGGCTCTTTATAGACAAAAGGGGACAAGTGTTAAGCACATCATCAAGCTTTCCTCATACCAACAATACTAACAGCAGGCTTATTAAAAGAAAGTTTGTGAATCAATAAACTGATCCTGCACCTCCTACCAACTCAAGGGATGGAAAAGAGAGAATTATTCAAAATGAGGAGATTATATGTGCTTCCCACTGAAGAGATGGCCTAGCATTGATTTTTTAAAGCTAGCTGGTCCCAGAAAGTAGGGCAGGGTTTGAAGTTATTTTTAATAATACCCTGTCTGTCATGAATTTGAAATAAACAGTACTAAAATATACTTGAGTGATTTGAACAGTGCTGACATGCCTCATGCTTTTGACGTTAAATCATGACTATTATTTTTTAACCTTTGAATTTTAAGCTTGTAAGAGAAACACTTTGTATTTACATAGTGTATTCAATTTAAGAAACAAGGAACAGACCATAAATTGACCTCCTAACTATAGACTGTGTTGTTTACTTAACCCTTCACCATTATATTCTTCTTTAGTTTTAGGACGAAAAGAAATGTAATTTTTCCCAATACTAGAATAAATTCAGTCACCTCTGTTGGGCTATTTGGAAGCCTTTCAATCGTATAAATTAACACTAACAGCTTAGAATTGCTCTCAAGCATTTTAACTGTGGGAACATATCAAAGTCCCTTGCTTAAATAAAATTAAAAGAGAGCAGAAGAGTAAAAGAAAGAAGAGAAGAAGAAATAAGTGGAGGGAAAAAGTAAGTAGAGTCTTCTATGGAAAAAGTGAATAAGAAAGACTTCATAAAAATTTAAGTTCTGTGAGGTTAAATTAACTGCTTTATTTTGAAAATAAAAAAGGACCATTTTTCTTGTGAAATATATACTAAAAAAGAATTGCCAATTTTGTATTAGAAATACATAATATTCATTATTGTAACACCCCAATCTTCGTCTGTATTCAAGTAACATCCTATGCTTTTTATGTGAGCAATAAATTCCAATACACCACTGTTTCTGAAACTCAAATAAAATCTAGTAGTTTTGCATTAATCAGAAAAAAATCAGACATTACCTCTTAGATTTAACCACAGGGTTGTTATTTTAAGAATATTGATGCAATAAAAAGACTTAGACATTCTCAGGAGGTAAAGCTTAGCTTAACTGTGCTGCTTGGTATGTATATTAAAAACTTTATTCATTTGAAAAATGAATATTAGATGAAATTGTATTTCATTTACTTATTTAGAGAATTACAACAATAAAGCAAATACTTTTGATATCCAGAAATAACATATAAACATGTATGTATATGTAGCTAAATATCTACGCACAAACACCCATGTAGGTGCATGTGTATGACAATGAATTAGTCTGAATTTCTCACATAGACATAGTATATATGCACATATATATATACACATATATGTATATACACACAAACTAAAATATTATTTAATAGTATATGAGTTCAAAATTGAAATTTTGTTTTATGTCAATCAGTACTTTGATATTTTCAATCTATTTTCATTTATCATTCATACCTAATTCATATAAATCTTCAATAGAATGTAAACAAAGATCAATGTATTATAAACTTAACTAGCATTTGACATTTTCTACATATATCTAGGCAGAAAACACTAGCTAAATAAACTGGAAAACAAGAATTTAAAATAAACTATTTTACATAATTCTATTTTAGATAGGCACAAAATTATCAATTCTTTTTAATCTACTTAGTTTCTAATGTGGCTAAGAATACCTGCAGGAAAACTAAAGAAGCTTCATATATATTGATCAAATATTAATTTACACTTAGTTATAAAATATACCTGAAAATAATGTCAGAACTATAATGGATGTTTTTCATAATGCATGAGAATTTATTAAAAAAAAAGACTTTGGATTTAGATGATATTAGAATTGATGGGATACTAAATGCAAATTTCAGATTATTTGTAAAGTTTCTTTTTAAGGTCAGCTACATAATCCTGAGAACTTGCTACATATTATAATTCATCCAAACACCATACAATACAAAACAAATTTTTTTCATGATCTTAAATTACTCTGATGTATTATTCAGATAATTTAAATGGAAATCGAATGGTGATTCAGTAAGTTTTCACTGATGTTAGACATAGTCATCAGCACTGAAGTATGAAATAACTTGTTACTACTTGGTTGGTATGCTATAACATTAGTCCCTTTTATCCATTGTTTCGCTTTCTGCAATTTCAGTTGCATGTAGTCAACTGTATTCCAACAACATTAAATGGAAAAATCCAGAAATAAATAATTCAAAAGTTTTAAATTGCATGTCATTTGACCTGCCAAGACCTGTATCTTCCCTTTAACTGTCTTATCCACACTGTAGATGCTACCTGCCTACTGGTCACTTAGCATACATTTGGGAAATCAAACCAACTCTCACAGTGTCACAGGGTTTGTATTCCGGCAACCTTTGTTTTACTAGTAATGACAACAAAGCACAAAAGCAGTGATGTTGGTAATTTGGATATGCCAAATCAAAGGTGAAAAGTACTTCCTTTAAGTGAAAAAGTAAACATTTGGACTTAATAACAAAACAAAAATATTAATTTTGAATTTGCTGCAATCTATAGTAAAGAAAAGTCTTCTATATGTATAATTGCCATGAAGGAAAAACATGTGCTTGTTTTGTTGTCTCATTTTCAGCTGCAAAAGTTATAGTCACAGTACATGTTAAATGTTTAGGCAAAATAGAAAAAGCTTTAAGTTTGGGGATGGAAGACATAAACAGAAAATGTGTTCTGATAGATGGCAATGTGATGCACAGAAAGCATTAATCCTATGTAAAGACTTAAGCTTGGAATCCCTTGAAAATAGTGACACCAAGCCACTTACCACAGTAAAACAGGCACATGTATGTGGTAGTGATCATTGTGTGTACTGTCAGAAGTTTTAGATATCTATTGGAAGTTTCAGAACATGTCCCATGAAGATAAAAGAGGGGGTTGGACACTGTATTTGCAAAAGTGTTCAGCACAATACCTTACTTTACCTACCTGCTTTACACTTAATATTGATAAGTGAGATAAATAAATGCCAAAGGTATGAATTTATTTTTACCTGTAAGCCAATTTGGAGTCTTTGAATCCTGTAGAATTTCATTCTCATTATTGTACATGTCAGGACAGTCAAGCCTAAGCTGGTACATTCAGTAGATGTGAGTAGCTACTTATTTTAACCTCAGAAGATCCAAAATAACTCCTACTTTGTCTATTTATATATCCCTTTGTCCCTGAAGAAGAATAGAAACAAAGCAATATAACCGAGACAAAGGATACATAGAATCAACGCTAATTTTTTTTCCTTCAGATTTCTTTATGAATTCCATGTGTTTAAACCAAAATAAGACTTTATTTATTGGGGTTTTGGAATCCCTACATGTAATGTTCTGTTGTTCTATTAATTCCTGATTCTTCTCTTTTTTCCTCTCTCTCTCCCTTTCTATCTGACATGACCTTCATGGTTAAGAATTAGTAGACACTGGGAGGCTACCATAGAGTACCATTAAGGGCTTTTACTGTTTTGTCCATTTTAAAAATCTATTTTTAAAATGTCTGGTGGTTCCTAGACAGTCATAGATCTGTTTGACAATCACTGTATAATAGGTAATTTTATAGGTTTATACTGACCTTAACATAATTTAAATGGAATCAACAGTGATTCCTAATCATGCTTTTAAACATCTCTGCATGCTGAGCTGTCCTTAAATATGGTTACTTTTGGAAAAGCCAGTTCTGGTCTCATGTCGATGCTTTCAGTCCTTTCTCATTTTATAGTTCCAAATTTCATTTTATAGTTTTCATTTCAATGCAGAGTTCCTAAGGTAATTTTACATAGTCTAAATAAATATTTTTATCTCTAAAATTTAAAATCCAAACTTTAGATCACAGACAATTCTGGAATAAGTTTACACAGTTAACCAAATCATTCATGCATGCTAGTGAGATTCCAGTATCTGAATATTCAATATTGAAGACAACTTAAAATTGTATTTACTGGGGCTGGAGTTGTAGCTCAGTGGTAGAGCGCTTGCTTAGCATGTGTGAGGTTTGATTCTCTGGAAGAATCTCAGCACTGCATATAAATAAATAAATGTCCATTGACAACTAAAAAATATTTTAAAATAATTGTATTTACCAAAACAATGAAATTCTAGACTCAGCTCTTGGTTTGCTAGCCATGTGACTCCAAATATTACAACAAGAGAAAACTGAGATAATGGTTTGATCTCTATATTTAAATGACCAAACAATAAACTCACCTGTTCTAAAGGATAGAACACCCTTAGAAAAATATTAACCATTTTCACATAATTAGTTCATAGACCATCTGCTTAAAGGTAGTTCTCATTCATTCAGGTATTTGATGTTTGCATTTTTAGTACATATGTGGCAGGTAAAACATACTTATGCCCCATTTCAGGAACACTATTCATTCAACGAAGCTTCAGCAAACATCACTATCATGCCAGCACTTTCCTCAGTATGCACAATTTAAATATGGAAGTTGTTATGTCTGAACTGCTACTCTTTGTTTAAACCCCTTCTTTCAAAATACTTATCAGGAATTGTATGTTGCAGTTTATAATAACTATTACCTTATAAGTTTATGTTTTTATTATAATCTAACTCCATATTATAATACTGGAAAAGGACGTATTATAGCAAATTTTGAACTGAAAACTCTTCTGTCAATGACTCTGGTGGGCATTGGATAGGAATTTGTTTCCATTCTATTAATTATTTATGGTGCTTCTTCCATCTTTCAGTGGCAGGCAGACTAATGCCTCCAAAGAACTTAATAAAATTAAGCCTAGAAGTCAGTAAAATTCCATACAACATTTATGAAGAATCGAAGCAATACCTAAGGAGCTTCCCATTAAGAAGAATCCAAAATAATATTAATACCTGCACAAGGAATATCATCTTAAGCAAGTGATGCTTATCATAGAGCAACCTATCCAGGAAAGCAATTATTCTTTTAAAAGAGTCCATAATTGCTATTAGAAAAGAACAGCACAATGAAAGAACACTGAAGAGTCACCTAGCTAGTGAATTCAAAAGTATTAGCATATATAGGATGTCATAGTGAAACACATTCATTTGTACAATTAATATGGCTGAATAATTTTAAAACCATGTTTAGTATTATGAAAATGCATTTGTCTTTGTGTGTCTCTGATTGAATTCCACCTGATACTTTGAGAATTGATAATTTCTAGAATAATTTGCATTCTAAGAACATTATCTTAATTTAATTTCTGAGGAATCTGCTCATCTTGTAAGCCTCCTTTCCCTTCAATGATATACGTGTCAGTGAATGTGCATATCTAAAGAAAAAAATAAGAATTCCAAACAGTTTCAAACTTGGTAAGTCAACAAGCATAACATTTTCTGTGTTGGTGCCAAGTCATTAGGTTTCTGTTTCACTTTCAAATAAATAATAAAATTGTACATTAGATATTTCAGGCTTGATGACATTTTAAATAAGACCTCATCTTTAAAATTTGTTGGTTATTATGAAATAAATGAATTCATTCCATTCATTGTAAAGCAATTTAAAAACAAAAAGTTTAGAGAAAAATATTAAACTTATCTGAAGACAACTCAGCATACACTAATAAGTAATTACTTTACTTTATAAATCATCTTACTATTATTAGATATTATTTATTATTTATATATAAAGGAAAATACTAGTTTTAAAATACTATAATAGTCTAGGTATAGCTATGCCAAATTCTATTTACATGTGTATAAATGTATGTATTCTCTTGGATTTGCCTTTAATGAATGCCCTATTAGTACACATTCCATTGTTAAATTGATCTAACATACTTATTTTCTAGTCCATTATAACAAAGGTTTACTTTCTGTATGTATACAGTAGTACAATAATTCTGCATGTTTTACAAATATGTTTGGTTTCTAATATATTTTGTATTTGTACTGAGAGTTTTGATTAAAATACATATTAGGTTTATGATACTATAACAGTCTTGCAAAATTGGATTAAAAATGTTGAGAGTACTATTTTTTGTGCAGTTAATCATTTTCTTAGTTTGATCAGTAGTACACTTTCACATTGGAATTAACTTCTCGGAAAACATTATCATTTAGGACACATCAATATGTAGACAATTTATTCCATTTTAGTTTCTACCTTGTTCTAAACACATACATCTATCTTCTCGTTGGTGATATAAATGAAAGGTATTGCCTGCTATAATTCTACATTATAACAAAGTTGTGCAACAAGTGCTTATAAGTGTATGCTGTAATGATATTTTATCTACTCGTATAATGTCCAAGTAGACAATCATACCATCTCTGAGATAAAACAACGAGCTGATATCTATCAGTCCTATTCATTATTCTTCCAGAGCATCCTTAAATAATTGCGGTGGGAATTACCTTCTTATTTTCAATTTTCAGTAGGCTGCTGCTAGTAATTTGCCATTAAGTATGTTTCTGTTTAAGACATTGATTTAATCATTATTATATTCAAGATTCTTTTTATCTCAAATTTGGATAACTTACTATTCTCTGAAATAATCCATTACTCTTTGCTCAAATGTATCATGTCAGTAATTTTCTGATAAAGTGAGGTCATAACATTGTGTTTCTCAAAGGAATGCAAGTCCTAGACTTAGGTTTAACTTCTAGTATCACATTGCAGTTCCTTATTAAATTATAAATGTTGGACAAGTTTAGATTCTGCCTACTGAATTTTCATTTTAGTGTACATTCTTATGGTTCAGACATGTACTTACAAAGGTGGGGAATCCCTACAACTTCTGCCATACTTTCTAATTCTCTGAGTTGATGAAATAAATGAGAAAATACAATCCACTGAAACACTGTTCTGGGGAATTTTTCTCCCTGTGCTTCTACCTCTTAGTTTAATTAAGGGTTCTATAAATTTCACTGTCCCCTATCTCTGCTGTACATTGCTTTCCTTGGATATTGTTATTTCTGAATAAGTGGATTCAAAAGGACTTCAGTCACTATCCACTAGGTGATATTATTCAATAGTTTTCAAGGAAGAAATCAGAGTGATTGAAAATCAACTTCTATTATAAAATAATGGTCCCTTAAATTTTTGGTAAGTGAAGTATTGATCCCACAGATTAAGGGAAAGCAAATGAGGTATACACTGTGACACTTTCCTGAATTTCAGTTGAATTCCATGTCCTGAAATTTGTGTGTCATCAAGCTAAATTCAGATCATTTATTTTTTTCCTTGAACTCTGTAGTAAATTGTTTACAAAACTGGATCCAATTTTCCCATCCTTCTAAGTGTGTCTTTTGCAATTTGATTTTGCAGTGTTTTCCATTAATAAAAGTAGTCTCCTCCACCCTTTGAATCTAAACTGGATTTATGATTTACTTTAGTTAATATAATATGAAGTGGCAGGTTTCCAGTTCCAGTTCCCAGTCCTCAGATATGAGTGTGTCAACTCTCCCTGTTGACTATCCACTATCATTGAAAAAAATGCTGGAGGAGAGCTCAATTTTCCAGGCATGTCCATTCTAAATCAGCATTCAGCAGAGCAGCCCACAGGAAACTACAGACACAAAGGAGAGAGCAGAGTTGAAATCTGAAAAAAAAAAAAAAAGATCACACACCTTATCGCTGTTATAAAGAGACATCACTAATTGTTTTTTAACACATGATATCTACCTTTTAGCCTCAACCCTTTCTTTTTCTCATCCGCCAAAGTCTAACAAAGATGATGCGATTATGTGCTCCCTTCTGATGTGCTGGCAGGAATTCAGAGGATATAAGCCTCTGCCTACAGGTGGGATCCCCACCAAAGACACGCTTCCTGACCACCCTAAAAATCCCCAGCCAGCCTCCTTTCCCTACACTCCCAGCATCTTTTTTTTTTTTTTTTTTTTGGTACTGGGGATTGAACTCAGGGGCACTCAACCACTGAGCCACATCCTTAGCCCTATTTTGAATTTTATTTAGAGACAGGATCTCACTGAGTTGCTTAGGGTCTCGCTAAGTTGCTGAGGCTGGCTTTGAACTCGCGATCCTCCTGCCTCAACCTCCAAGAGCTGGGATTACAGGCGTGCGCCACCACGCCCAGCCACTCACAGCATTTTTAGATCAGCTTTGGAACTCTTTTCTGTCAAACTTTCCTGTAGAAAACCTCATTGTAGAAGCAATAACCCTTTTAATATCTTCTATTTTCATTTCAATTTTTTGTAATATTTACAGACTGCATTTTGATTCATTGTACACAAATGGGATACAACTTTTCATTTCTATGGTTGTGCATGATGTAGATTCATACTATTCATGTAATCATACATGTACATAGGGTAATGATGTCTGTTAATATCTTCTTGATGTCCGAGCTATATCACCATCCTTAATATATGAAATATTTGGGATGGGCCCAGGGACTATCGTGAGAGCCTCACGGTGCATCATGACATGGTGAAAAAGTGGAGGTAC
>JAJEJO010000372.1:773027-822337 GCA_020662805.1 Glaucomys volans | reverse complement strand
CTTTTCTGTCAAACTTTCCTGTAGAAAACCTCATTGTAGAAGCAATAACCCTTTTAATATCTTCTATTTTCATTTCAATTTTTTTGTAATATTTACAGACTGCATTTTGATTCATTGTACACAAATGGGATACAACTTTTCATTTCTATGGTTGTGCATGATGTAGATTCATACTATTCATGTAATCATACATGTACATAGGGTAATGATGTCTGTTAATATCTTCTTGATGTCCGAGCTATATCATCATCCTTAATATATGAAATATTTGGGATGGGCCCAGGGACTATTGTGAGAGCCTCACGGTGCATCATGACATGGTGAAAAAGTGGAGGTACAAACAGGTGTGTGGGGAAAGCTTGAGAACTGGGCTGCTGTGCAAAAAACCACTCTCACAGTAACTATCCCAGTCCCATGAGAGTGAGAATTCCCTCCTTCCCAGGAGAATTAACCCAGTCTTATGAGACCTGATATTTTTGTTTGTTTCTTTGCCTTGTTTTGCAGTACTGGTAATTGAACCCAGAGTCTTGCACATTTTGTGCAAAAGTTCTACCATTTAGCTACATCCCCAGCCCTTTTTAGTTTTTTTTAGCTTTTGAGACAGGGTCTTGCTAAAATGCCCAGATTGACCTTAAACTTGTGAATCTCCTGCCTCATCCTCTTGAGTAGCTGGGATTCTAACATATGCCACTGGCTAGTGGTCTCAAAGCTATATTAATTTCTCTAAATGATCTACTCATCTCTTTAAGGCCCCACTACTTGATACAGCCACAACTGTAATCAAATTTCAACCTGATTTTCAGAAAGAATAAGTCAGGCTGAAACTGTAGCATTATTTGAAATAGCATAGACTTATGCAATATAAATAATACTTGGTTAAACCATTCACTTTTATGGACATCACAATTTATATTTAGGAAAGATCCTATCCAGAAGTTTATAAAATGCTTTTGTTTTTCTTGTATTGTATGATATGTTTCTGTATACAAATATGAAGTGTAATTTTCAGTGCCTTTTAAACATTTTTAATGACGAGGAGCATTTCTTCAATGACTATCAGCTGTCATAATTAATTTTTAGGAAGGATGAGAAATGAAATTATCTATTGCTTCAATAGACATCTATTATCCAAAGTTAGCAGCTCCAAATTTTATCTTACAGTACTCTTGAATCTGAACTCAGATTTTCTGGGTCTTTTGCTTAGGATCTAACAAGGCTTTGATCAAGATTTAGACTGGAATTGGAGTACCTTGCCACCCAAGGATTGATTGGGGATGGATGTACTTTCAAGATCACTTAAGTTGTTGGAAAACTTTTGTTTTTTGTGTCCCAGAATGGAGGGCCTTACTCTCAGATTAGTATGTCTTGTTCCTTCAAGATTTTCCACGTGAAAATTTTTATTTCTCCTCTCATTTCCTTAATGATCTTTTCCTCATTTAAAAGAATATTGTTCAAGCTCCATGTGTTTATGTGGTTTGTGTGAGTTTTCTTGCTGTTAACTTCTAAATTCAGTCTATCATTCAAAAGAACTAAAATCAGCATACTATAGTGATACATGCTACCAATGTATACAGCAGATCAATCCATAATAGTTAAATTATAAAATCAGCCCCAGTGCACACTGACAGACAAATGGAGCAAGCAAATGTGTTACATATGCATAACAGAGTTTTATTCAGTCATAAATAAGAATGAAATTACACATTTGCTGGTACATTGATAGAACTGGGGAACATGGTGCCAAGAGAAAAAAGCCAGACATAGAAAGTCAAGGATCAAATGTTTTCTCTCATATATAAAGCATAAAGAGAGAAATGAAGTATAAAAAGGGGGTCTCACGAAAATACAAGGCAGATCAGAAGAATAGAAGGGGAAAAAAAGGAAGAGGGAGGAAGTAAGTAAAAGGGGGAAAATTGGGGAATGAATTTCAAGAAATTATACTAAGTGCACATATGAATATATCACAACATGTTCCATTTTTAACTATAACTATAATGTGTCAATTTAAATAAATAAAAAAATAAATAAATAAAAAGAAGATCAATAGATTTAAAGAAGTGGATCAGGGTGAGGGAGGAGGGAAGTGAAGGATATAGTATTAGAATTGAAATGGAGAAAACTGTTATATGCATTCATGATATATGTCAAAATGAACCCCAGTGTTATATGTAACTATAATGCACTAAAAATAAAAATTAAAAAACAGAAAATATATTTAATGCAAAATCAGACCAAAATATACATATTGAAGAAGCCAAAAAAGTGTGTTTCTTTGATAAGAGATGTGATTTATGCCTTTCCTTTTCACTAGAGTCTTTCTTGATTTAAAACCCTTTTGTAATGAGATTACGCATTTCCTTAGTGATTGAAAAGAAGAAGATCAAGGGAGAAGAATAAACCAAGTGATTTGAAATGCCTTAACTCACTCTTTGGAAACAGGTGTAGTTTTCTTGCATGAGGCAAAACATTGAAGGAGCATGACATGGTGACATGGCGTCAACAAAGGAGAAAAATAGCTCAAATAAATCAAATGCGAAACAGGCCTTTTCCTGATGCCAGGTGTTGGCATGCCAAGTGACTTCAGCTCCACTGGGCTCTGAGGCTTTTGGACCTTGCCCAGCAGTCTCTCATGATCTATTCTGCATTCCTTTCATCACCTGGAAAACTAATTGCTCGCAGATCCTCTCCTCTTCTAAAGTCATGTTATATCTTTTTCTCGACAACTATCCCCATCCACAGGGGACAAAAGTATAACTAAACACGTTCTTTCATTTTCTTTTCTAAAGAGTATGGATAAGTGGAGAACTGACTGAGAGGACGGTGATGAAAGAGAGATGTTACATAAATACAGCCTATGTTCAAACTGAATTTGATGCTGAATAAGCAATAGGTAGTGGAAATCAAATTTTCCTGGGTGGTCTTCTTTATTTTAATAAAATTAAGATGACCTCACTCTTTCATGGATAGTTGTCAAACTTTTTACAAAAATAAGTTTTTCATTGGCTTCTGCACAATTTAAGCTTTGATGTTTATTTATTTGTGGTCATACTTAAAAATATCTCATTTTATTAGGTGACTTGCTCAAAATTACATATAAACAGGGAGTGGGGGACAAATCTGATCTCAAATCAGAGAACATTTTATTCTACTGTGCTTTTCACTGCCTCAGGCAATTACATTTTGCTATGTCTGAAGCAAAGTTACTTCATCAGAAATAGGGGACACGATACTTTGATTTTGAATCAAAGGCAAAAATAGAGGTATTTTCTGAACATAATATAAAACACTTTATGGTTGCAATTTTTGATTCACTTCATATCTTCTCTACTGACATTTGAATAGACTAGAATTTGTAAAGGTAATTACATTTCTAATACCAACTTATTTCATTGGGTTATTTTACCTAATAGGTTTGCAGTGCTTTTCTTTCTTATAGTTCCAATTACACTGCTTTCATTATTGAATATATCAAAGTATACTTTCTTCACTTACAAGGTACATGATTGCACAATTTGTTGTAGTTATTTGATATTTTTATAACAGAATTCATGTAAAATAAAATCTCTAATAATTATGCAATTTACAATGGCTAATCTCCATAAGATACTTGGTACTATTTTGAAAAAAAGAAATAATTTGCATAATTTATACTCATATGATTAACTTCTATATATAATGTGATACATAGCACCAAGTTAATTAATTTTTCCTTGGTTTACTATCCGGAGTGTGGTCAAAGTTTTAGTGAATTAATTTGACCACCATTATGTGTAATGGGCTGAAGTTACATTAATCTACTAAGTGAATTTCCCATCAAAGCTTATGAAGAACTAATTCATCTGAACAGTAACTAGAAAAATTGATTATATTTTCAACACAAGGAAAGAACATCATGCATGGCTTTACATCTTAAAATTAAACTTTAGAACACAGGCACATGCACACACACACATACTCAAAATTTTAAACACCAGTTAATATTTTATCAGGTGATGGGAGTTGGAGGAATGTGGTGGGCAGCATTTGTGAACATAATTATATTAGCTCAAGTGTAACAAATGTCTAAAATGTACTATTATTAATTTTAATGCATAATAAAATATAAATTACAAGTCCATGAAGAGAATGTAAAAGATAATTTTAGATTCAATTTTGTAATACTTTCAGATTCATTAATAATCCTCTGAGTGAGTAATCAAAAGCACTGAAAATACATCCTTCACCAGAAAAATCACCTAAATTTTCTATCTTAGTTCTTAACCTTTTTAATAAAATCACTCCTACACACACACACACACAGACACACACACACACACACACACACACACACACACACACACCACATTCTTTACTTAAGATGAATGAATGATTTTTTGTAGGGTAGTGGCCCTGAGCCACATCCCCAATGCTTTTTATTTTTTGTTGTTGCTGTTGTTGTTTTGAGACAGAGTCTCACTGAGTTGCTTAGGGCCTGGGAAAATTGCTGAGGCTGACTTTGAACTTGGGATCCTCCTACTTGCACCTCTGGAGCTGCTGGGATTCCAGGCCAACTCTGCCATGCCTGGCAGGTGAATGATGTTTTTAAATATTTAAATTACATACAAATTGATTTTTTGATACTCTAAAAATTACCTTTCATAAGATTATGCACCTTTTAAATTTCAATGGCTATTTAAATTCTTTTCAACATTTAAACCTGTGGCATATATTTGGAAAAATACAGTCAGTAGGAGATGTATTGTTTAAGTTTAAAAGTGGGTTTATTATAAGAAGACATCTATAATAATGTCACTTGAATTCAAATTGTACAGATTTTATATAATTGTTTTTCGTCAAATAATAGGCACTTATCTTTAGTTATGCCAAAACAAATTCAGTTGTAAAAGACTCCTGCTTCAAGTAGCACAAAGGCATTAAATAGAAAATCTAAGATGAGGGTGAAGTTTGGCAGATTTACTATAGACTACTTGAAAATTCTATATTACAAAGACCATGAATAAAGTTAAAAGTAAATAATAAAAATAGAGAACATTATTGATTCTTCACATTTCACCTGATTTTATTAAAATTTAGGAAACAAATATTATTAATTTGGACCAGAATATCTCTTTACGTACACTTTAGATACAAGTTGTCCAGTTTCTCCTCCTTTCCCACCAAAAATATCAACTTCAGAGCAAAATTTATTTTACCACGGGTTTCTCTCTCTTTTTCTTTCCACTGCATATTATAAGTTTTTGCAAAAATTTAATTATGTGTATTAAGTGCACTCTCTTTGGTTTTGCCACTGGGAGAAACTATCATAGAAATGTATTTTTGTCAACAGAAATGACTGCACAATGGTGTCTATTGCTGCATCATTCTCCATGCTATGGTCAAAATTATTATCTAAGGCTGCATGGTCCTCCATGCACTATAATTTACTCAAATACTGTCTAGTTGAATCCTATTTGAACTTTTTTTCTAGCTAAATATGATTTTATTACAAGGAGATCCTTATAATTCCCTGGTTTTTAAAAAAGAGCTCCTTTTATGTAACTGGTCTATGGTTTATTTGCATTGGCCAAAGAATCTATGAAATCATTGGCTTTGCTCCACTTCTGCTTTTTTTCTTCCATATATCTCCCTCAGAATTCAAGTGCAAGAATTGAATGTGCTTCCTAGAGACCTATCTATCTTCCTGGAGATTATCTGATCATCTCTCAATTAATTTCTTGTTTTTGGAACACAAAACTTCTAGAAACTTGCTATGTTATTATTGTATTTGAGAATCTCTGCATTGTGATAACCATTAAGACACCCTGTTTATCCTGACTCTGCAATTCTGATCCTTTATCACCTGCAAAATAAAGTGTAAGAATATCTATGACAAATAAGAAGAACTAGACCCTAATACTGCAGACTTAATTTTCGCTTCATTAGTCTACCTGCTATTTACTGTTCTCCCTTTCTTAAATACACATAAAGAGTCAGAATGAGTCCAACCCTCAAACCCAGACCCAGATAGAGAGAAAATTTATAGCAACCTAAAATTAAGTGATCTAGTATGAAAAGAAGGGCAGAGGAAGAATTCAAAACTTACATTAAATCTGTATATGTAGCTACGTATAGTGGTGCACACCTATAATTCCAGTACCTTGGTAGGCTGAGGCAGGAGGATTGGAATTTAAAGACAGCCTCAAATTAGTGAGTCCCTAAGAAACTTTGAAAGACCCTGTCACAAAATGAAAATTAAAAAGGGCTGGGGATGTGGCCCATTGGTTAAACACCCTGTGGCTCCAACCTTGGTACCTACAGCAGAGAAACAAACAAAAACAAAAACAAAAACAAAATCAAAACAAAGAAACCAGAAAAAAAAAAAAAGACTCAGTATATGTAAAAGAAGTCCTCTGTGTTGGGCTGGGGATATAGCTCAGTTGGCACAGCACTTGCCCACAAAGCACAAGGTCCTGAGTTCAATCCCTAGCTCTGCACTAAAAAATAAAGGTAAGAAAGAAGTACCCTGTACTAATTTAGATCATAGGTGACAAAGCAAATGAAAAGTAGCAACATTTTTCAAAGATGCTTAAAATTCATGAACTTTAAAAGACCGAAAAGTAAATCAGTGGTCTACATCAGAAATAATTACTTGAAATTACATTAACACAAAGTAATAATGTTCACCCTGGCTTGATCACTTGATATTATAAAATAAAAATATTCTACGCTTTTTGTTCTCAAATGAAATCTGAAGTTTGACTATAAAATTTAAAGGGTATGAATCTTCTCATATGGTTGGAAACAAAAATAGCAATAAGAATATTAACTCCTTTAATATCTTATCTATTATAATAATATTCCTTTTAGAGTTCTGAGTACGACTGCTCTTCACGTTTTGCACCTATTTGAGAAAAAGGAACCAAGATGAAGAATGCACAGGTTAAAACAGGCTTTCAGAGTTACAAGTTGAAGCTCCAAGGAATAGGCAATTTTAAGCATAGATCTCCTTGAGAAATTTTTACTTTTTTTGCAGAAATTCATATAAACCACACCAAAATGATCCTAAAAGAGGAGCTACCCAGAATTGGCTGCTGTGGATGCAGTTGAAGATCTTTAGGAAAAGGTAGCAATTTTTCTGCCTATTTACATTCCAATAGTTTGTTCTATTCTGCATCATCACAGCTTTTACTAATTATGTCTCCTGAGAAGCTATTAGACAAACAAAAAAGGTCACTCTTATTTCACCTGGTTTGATTCTTGATTGCAGGGTAGTTTCCCAACTGAATAGCTGAGCACTGAGGGCTCTGTGTTCTCAGCAGCCTCATTTAATTTATTTGAGAAGCCAGAACCAGTGGAGAAGCACTAAAAGCTGCTCTAGCTACTCTGCTGGAGCAGCAGAGGCTCCTTGGGGTGTTCAGTTTCCCAGGTAGATCTCACAGCTGCAGATCACTGTAAGAAAGGAACCCAAGAGAGGTGGCTGCCTGATCAGGTTAAGTATTTAAATAAATATCAGGTTGTGCAGGCAAAGGAAAAGAAGAAAAATACAAAGGGAAAGTACGGATTTTAAAAACATATATAGAGAAGTTGTTTTGAAACTCATGACAGAGGAAACTGTACTAATTGCTGCAAAGAGAAGGCAGACTGCGTCTCTGAAGGATACGGTGACATGACTGCCATGTCCCACATGGCTTATCACATCAACACATGTCCATATGAAACAAGGCCAAGTGAGTGCTGCATTGTCACTTAACCTATCAGAAGTGACACCTGCTATGACAGCTACGTGGAAAAGGAATACAAAAATAAATAAATGGAATTCTGTGGGAGCTTCAAGAATTGTCTGAATTCACTATACCTTTCATTTCACTCTTCTGTAACAATAGAGCAAAAATCCAGATTTACCAGAGATATTATCCAGACACTGATATTATCCAGGTCATCTTTGAAACCATAGATGAGATAATCATCAAAAGTGACTCAACTAAGCCCACTGTTAGTTTAATTCACTGACCTATGCACACAAGTAAAATCCCATCATATTTGTAATTTCCCTTAGTCATTGAAAGTTTTTATTGTCAATAAGCTAAGCAAAAATCCTTTGAACTATTTTACTATAACCATTTTTAGATGAGATATCAAAAGTCCAAAGAATGGGGCAGGGTATGTAGCTCAGTATTAGAGCAACTGCCTAATGTGTGAGAGGGGCAGGGTTCTATCGTCCCAGCAGAGCAAGGAAATGAAAAAGAAAAAAAGTGCAAAGAATGCCAGTGTTAGTAGCTACACAAATGAAAGCTGAAGTGTGAACTCAGTTTCAGAACAATGACACTTGGGGTTTTTTGTTTTGTTTTGGTTTTGGTTTTGTTGTGTTTTTTGGGGGGGTGAGGAATTGAATCCAGGGTTACTTCAGCACTGAGCCATATCCCCAGAACTTTTTTATATTTTATTTTGAGACAGGTCTTACTGAGTTGCTTAGGGCCTCACTAATTTGCTGAGGCTAGCTTGGAACTTGTGATCCTCCTATCTCAGCCACCCCAGCCTTTTGAATTACAAATGTTGTGTCTCTGCTGTTGTGAAACTTACATTTTTAATGACAAAAGGTTAATATGAGGCATGGTAAGAATAAATAGTTGCCACCCTCTCATATTTTCACAACTATTTACAATATCAATATGTAATCATGTTGTAATAGATTTATTTTATTTTAATACATGTTGTTCATTGGATACTTAAAATTTCACAGAGATGCCTATTTTTCCATAAATCAGGGAAGACTACTAAAACTTAGGATCTCTTTTATCTTCTTTCAAACATCCTCTCTCTATTCCATCTTTCTTCTGATTTAGAAAAACTATTTCTTTGTTTCAAAAAAAATCACCAAAAATAATCCTTTTTAATGTACATTCAAAGCATGTATTGGATTAGAAGGAACAGAAGTTATCTTTAACCTGAATGTTGAAATTTGTGTTAGTTTAGTAATATGAATATGGATATTTATCAGATTATGTTCTAAAACTGACAATGGTATTTTAATTTAGAAAAATATTTTCCTTGAGTGAATATTAGGACACAAAATAAATATCTAGAAAGAATTTAAATGTTCATAGTTTCCCTTCCTTCCTTTTTTTTTTTTTTTTTCCTTTGGACGGGGAGTATTTTTAGTTTGTTTTTGCTTAGTTGACACTATTGTCAAAGATTCAAAAGAAAAACTTGAAAGCTCTGCTAACATGAAATTGGGAGGCAATGAAAATAAGAATTGTTCTTTGAAACTTAAGTGACAATTTCTCACAGGGAGTTGTGGATTGGTCTATCTAGTAGCACCATGTGCAATCCAGCACCCTCTGCCACCTGAGCATGGAAGCTTTGAGAAGGTTCAGAAGGTGTGCCATGTATGGAACTGGAATTTCACAGGGGACACCATTAGCAGTGATTTTTCATAGGTGCCTTCAGGCCACCTCAGAGGGGAAGTCATCAGTCACAGAAAGTCTAAGCTAGCAAATATGTTATGGCAGCAAATGCAGGGTTATTGTAGTGGACAGGCTGGTTGGAAACTCAGAGTCAGCCCCAGAGGATGTCCAAAGGCTGTAGGGGTCCTTTTGCAAGGGTGATGTTTCCAAGGAAATTATGTTAATGATAATTACATTAATTTTAAATTAAAGTGTAGTAATTAAATTGAACATTTAAAGGCCCAACAACTTGGGAGATTCAAAGAGGAAAATCAGTTGATCCTATGTAGTTGTGGACAGCCTGGACAACTTAGTGAGAGCCATGTTAAGTAAAATAAGACAAAAATATTTTAAGGTGAATGTGAGTAATATCATACATAGACTTGTCATCCTAGGACATGCAGATTGAATGTATGTGTATGACTGTCTAATATTTGTTGAAAATTGTATTTTTAAAATATTATTTTACCTCTGTTTTCTACTTAGAATTGATATCATTGTCTTAAGATATTGAGTGTTTCAAAATTCAAATATAAAATATGTTGGTTTTGCACATATTCCTCTATCCGAGGATCTGTTACCATTTTATTTCATTGCAAAGGAATCAGATATTGGATAGAAATTTTAGTTTCCTCTTCTTCCAAGATTTATGGTACTAATGGGCCTATTATGAAATTTGCTGAGTTCATCTAAAATAGCAAGCAATTACCTTACTGACTCTCAGGGCATCTCTCGCCTAGCTGTGGATATTTTTCTAACGAAAGGGCAAGGTAAGTGTCAGTCTTCAATAACTTAGTATTACAACCTGGAGCTTTCTCCCCCTTAAGAAAGATTAATTTATTAAATTGTTTCTTAAATTGAAAGCGCATACATGGATGTGCCAGAAAATAATGGAAGTCATAGGTTAAAGTTGATACATTTTCTTGGGTCATTCATTGTAATCTTGGTTATTAATGTGAGGATGGAGGAAAAAAAAAGGTACTTAACAAACTTTTTGAGTTCTGCTTTTTTTATGTTCTCAATTCTTTTGACGTGAACTCTAGAGAGATGCCAAAAGGCTTTGATGGAAATACTAGTCACACCATGTGAAAAGGGCTAGGAGCTCACCACAAAAGTAGCTGTTGAACTGACCTCCAAATGCCAGAATATATAGAGTCATTATAATTTTGATCCTTCAATCATTTTCTTAGAATTCAATCTTAAATTTTGTGACAGTATGAAGAACTCCTAGAGAAAAGAAGTGTTCCAGATTTAGGATATTAAAAAGAAGAAGGAAAACACTTAAGTATATTGCTTGCCCATTGTCTTAAATCATTCTCTTCTATTATTTAGTAGGATCATTTCATCATTTTTCATCATTTCAAATTAATTTTAAAAAATCCATCATTCTGATCTGTTTGCAAACAATGATTGAATCCAGTTTTGAAAGACTCATTTTAAATACAAAAATCATTTATTTTATACTGATTTAGGGAAAACAAACTATTGAGAAACAGACTAGATCTTATGTTTATTTCTGAAAACAGGAAATCATAAACCAAGAATAATTTGAGGACTCTCCAACAAACTAAAACTTTCAATATTCATTTTTTCAATGCAAGTGCTTTGGAAATTTATAGAGCTAGAACTTTTTCAGTTCCTGATAGGCACAGCACATCAATGCAAGTCGCAGTTAGGCAATCCTGTGCATTAATTAGAAAAGGTCAAGCTGTGCAAAGGAAATGAGTGCAGTTCATATGGGTAAGAGCTTAGAAAGTACAAGCTGTGACAATGAATTCCAAATCTTAACTAATTACCGGCAGTTTCTCCAAATAAAATGACACTGAATGTTCAAGCATGCTTAAGAGGAAACTTTCCACCTTAGCGAGAAGTTAAAAGATAATGTCTATTTTTTTTTTAAAGTGATTTGAAAACTTGTGATACCCTTTTTAAAAATATAATTTATGATTCATACACTGTGAAAATATGTCTTTATTGATATTTTACTGTTGAGAAAACAATAATCAAGGAGAATTGGAAACTTGTCAAGGTCATACAGATTGTCCATGACAGAATGCATGAAAATTTATCCTGTATTTCTTTGAAATATTTTCAAAATATGATTTAACAATTTATTTAACAATCAACTTGTTTTTTTTTATTCCTGTCACACATGTCCATTGAATTTTATTTATTTATTTTTTATTTATTGATACTAAGGATTGAAACAAGGGATGCTTTATTACTGAGCTGTAGCCTAAGCCCTGTTTATTTATTTATTTTTATTTGAAGACAAGGTCTTGTTAAGTTGACCAAGACCTAGCTCAGTTGCTGAGGCTATCTTTGAATGTGTGATCCTTCTGCCTCCGCCTCCTGAATTTCACGTGTAAATTCTTACATCAAAATATAAAATTGAGTTTAAACAATGCAGCAGAATGCTTCACGATTATGTTAAAGTAGTTGCTTTACGGTGTTAATATTTGGGAAATATCAACTCAATATTAAAATTCTCTTATCAAGAGTTATGTGAGGTTGACTCAGTACCAAAGTTTCTTTACAAAGGTACAAAGGCAGTCATTGCCACTAGCTTGCTGTTCCTCTGAAACTTACCCCTCAGAGCAGAGACAAGAAAATATGAAATATGAGAAGTTTTCAAACTGAAGAAGGAGGAGAAGGAGAAGGAAAAAAGGGAATGAGAAGAAGAAATAGAACAAAGAAAGATGTTTGTCTCTTTCCATTTCTATAGAGTAAGAAACAAACAGTATGGAAGTTGAAGAGTTAATTTCAGAGTCTTCTTCACTAATCCTCCAGCCCCGATGTTCAGGATCAATATCCAGATGAGTACACAGCATTATTTGAAAGAAGTCGCAAGCATGACCTAGAGGCAAAGAATTTCTTCACCACGGATTTACAGAAATTGAATTCCAAAGTTTTAATATTTCCATTCTGTGAAATGAAACCGTGCTATATATTCTACATTTTACTTGGGAAAACTAAGAGCAAAGTTACTCAAATTTTTTTTTTTTTTCTTTTGGTTCACATGAGAAATGCTGCTGTCTGAAGCTTTCCCCATTAGACTGAGGGACTTATGTAAAAGAAAGAAGACACAGAGTTGGATGAAATAATGTTGCTCTTGTCTCAGTCTCACTGGGGGATCCCTGCATTCCAAGATTCTGATAGGGTGTTGAAAAGCACTGGAAAGGTGAATAGATGCCCAAGGTTTAGGGGTCTGCCAAAAGCGAGCCCATCTGATGGTAATTATAGGTGTGGTGGTCACTGGCAAATCATGAAAAAAATGAAGTTTTCCCCGTGGCTTTGTTAGACAAGTCAGAGCACCAGGAAATTTAGGGAGGAAAAAAGGAGACAGGCAAATACTGGTGGTATGAGATACCTTCACCAGTCAAGAGCATTATTTTTTCAGCAAAATGTTTTCATTGTGTTTTTTTCTTTGCTTTTTACTACAATAGTTGCTGCTGCTACTGCTACTGCTATGTTTTTTACTTAGAGCCAAACCAGTAATAAAATCAATGCTAATTATGCACAGATCCACAAGCTCAGGTTTGCAGTTTCAACATTTCTGAAGAGAAAATACTCTATTGTTATCCACTTACTATTCATTTTATGATTGAATGAAGTCACTTTCTTAATCTTGATACATAATTTGCACATAATTATCATTATTATTATTATTATTATTTTGGTACCAGGAGTTTAACTCAGGGATTCTTAACCACTGAGCCACATCCCCAGCACTTTTTTATTTTTAATTTATTTTTATTTGGAGACAAGGTTTCACTAGTTGCTTAAGTCCTCTTTAAGTTGCCGAGGCTGGTTTTGAACTTGCGATCCTCTTACCTCACCCTCCTGAGTCACTGGGATTACAGGTGTGTGCCACCATGCCAGCTAATCATGTAATAATTTTAATGACTCTATTTTATACTTTTCCAAATGATCTGGATTTATTGAAAGTTGTAGAAACTATTAACACAATGAGATATTTAGGACACCTATGGCAATTATTGGCTAAAATTATATGAAACCCTAATCTTTTCTAAACAATCTTTTTTATATATTTGCACTTATCTTCCATTATTTTTTCTAACTAAAAAATCAATGTTGGTAACATACACAGGACACTGCTTGAGAATACAACATTACCATACTTTGGGGTTTTTTTCTTATATTACCATATGTTTTCTTTGTTTTTTCTTATTTTATCACATTGTTGATGTTACTTTTTAAAAGACCCTAGGTCTGGAAATTGTAATTAATGGAAATTCATCTTCAATTTAAAATCAATTCTATAATGATGAGAATGTTTTTCATTTTGTAGCTATCTGAAGCTCATAGGTATGCTTTATATCATACATTTATAATGAAAGAATAAGTACTGAGTCAATTTTGGTTTCCTGTAGCAAAAACTTCAGTTTGAAAATTTTGCTCCAATAATTAATATAAAGAACCAACCATCTTTGCTCCTAGTGGTTATAATGTTTGTTAGGTATCTGCTGTACCTGCATTAGTTTAAACAAGATAAAATCAGTGTTTTGTTATTATAATCCTTGGTCTAATTCATAAAATTGCATTTTGACATATAACTCAATGTATTGGCTTCTATCCATATCCATTTCAGAATAATAACTCTTATGACCAACTTTTGTCTCATACCATGTGAAACCTGAAGAAAAAGTAGACCAAGGTACACTCTTACTGAAAAGTCATGTTCCTGGTTGTATCACGTGACAGTTCTGAATGTTCTGTGAGGTAGAGAAGCATTGTACTCTGGTGGATACCTGTTATGAAACAATTGTTCTTAGTCTCCTTTCATTGATTCTTATCACTGTCATTATTTATCAATAGTAATTCTAAAGTCACGGTATAATGATCTACCAGATGGTTGCTTGATGATAGTAAAAGAAAAGGTGATGATCTGATTTTGTACACATACACCTTATATATTCAGAATAAATTATTGTTGTGGTTACCTTAGATTTTTGTATACCCTTTAAAATATATTTGAGAGTAAGTGTATGTTATAAAAACATCACTGTATAATTCATTCCAGTTAATCATAAATAATCAAAAGGCAAATTGTCATGCCATTTCTCCATTATTTCTAATATTTAATATTTGTTACTATTAGCTATATTATAGTGGTTTATTTTTACATTTGTTAAATCATTTTGTTAAATACTGCTATTTTGCATGTCTTCTATTCATAGAAATTAGATAAATTGTTAATAAATGGCTCATTTAAATTTAACCTTTTGATGAAAATAACAAATGTTGAACTGATTGCCATAAATATTAATAATAAATAGATCTTGAGTTACAAATAATGTATATTTACAAAGAATTTTATAAGCACAACTACTTTGTAAAATAAAAGCACAACATTGAATAAGAAAAATTTAAAAAAAAGCGCTATAAAATTATGATATAATTTCCTTTGAAATATTCATTGAAGTACACATTGTACTCTGTTATAATTTACCATCAAAATCATCAAACTTAGAAGGAAGTCATTTGAAGTTCCAAAATAATTTTCTATTAGAGTTTAATGACCTGTCATTTTAATGTAATAAAAACATAAAACAATTTCCAGCAAGAAACAAATTCTTTTACCAGAAAGAGTCCAAAATTAAATGAATTTTCTAACCTGATTTTTTTCTAGTTTTATTACACATTTTCACAATCAAGAAAGCAATGAAAAATATGATAGTACAGGAAAAGAGAGAAAAGAGGGATTGTGCTTCTTTATACACAATTTAATTTCTAAATGCAGTGTTTGACATTACTTAATGTTAATGATATAAAATATGCAAACATGGATAAATTTCTTTATATGTGCATGTTGACAAGTTTCTCCATTAACAGGTGTTCAAAATAACTGATTTTCAGAATTTCACTCAGTACTATGAGACTATTATATAGTAATTTTAAGGAACAAAGTATTGAGAAATATAGTTTTGTTCAACAAAGTTTTATTTAAGAGTTTCAGAGTTCCTCTTTTTATAATGGCAGCATAGCTTGATCAAAGTAATGATACAGGAGGTCTCACACATACATACACACACACACACCTCACACACACACACAGACATATTCTCTGAAACAAATATATTTTAACATGCTCAAACAACTTAGAGATGAACAAAATTCAGGAAAAAAATGGCAAGGTGGATGGAAGTAGAACTTTACAAAAAAGAAAGCTACCATTGTTGATTATGTGGTTATGAATTGTTTCTTCTAAGGACATTATTGACTCACTCCCGGTGATTTAGTAGTATAGAACTCAGCTGGAAACACATACTGATATTACAAAAAGTGAGGAGCTAGAGTGTTTGGCTCAATGGGCACCCAGGTACTGAAAGGAAATTCTTCCCAAACAACTGGCTAATCCTTGAAATATACACTAAATACCAAGGAAGGATAACAATGCAAGACACAAGGAAATGAGTAAATATTCCAACTACCATGTACAACAAGGGAGACAAATCTGTATACTTAAATGATATGAAAAACAAACAAACAAACAAATACCCTTTTGGGGATTGAGGAATTCAGAATTGTTGAAATGTATTCTTGACACTTTCTTATATAAAATAAAATCGTGTTGGCTCCTGTAGGGGAAAAGAAAAAAGTACCTCACAGACAACAGAGAAACCAGATCATGGAAATATATCATACTTTTGGCTAATTTTGTAAATCAACAGATAAGAACATTAAAGTTGCTGTTGAAAATTTGCTCATAAATTTAAAGGAACTTCGTTTGCATCTCAGCAAGGAAAAAAACTATGCAAATAATCCAGAGATCTTCTGGAAATTAAAAATACAGTATTAGAATTAAAGATTACTAAATGCAATTGAGAGTTTATTGAAAATTATAAAAAAGTGATTTAATGAATTGCAGTATAGATTATGGAATATTATCTCTTCTAGAGATAAATAAAACAAAGAATGGAAATAAATTTCCTAGTTGAAAACAAAGTTCCTTTCAAGGAGTCTCCAATATATCTATGAAACAAAAAAAAATACTTGAAGAATAGATGAATGGATAAACTATGGTATATATACACAATGGAATATTACTCAGCCATAAGATGAATGAAATTATGGCATTTGCAGGTAAATGGGTGGAGTTGGAGAATATCATGCTAAGCAAGATAAGCCAATCCCATAAAACCAAAGGCCAAATGTTTTCTCTGATAAGTGGATGTTGATGTATAATGGATGGACAGGGTGGTAATGGAAGAATGAAGAAACTTTGGATTGTGCAGAGGGAAATGAAGGGAGGGGAAGGAGAGGTGGGGGGTGGGAAAGATGGTAGAATGAGAATGAAATTATTACTCTATGTACATGTATGATTGCATGAATGTTATGACTCTATATCGTGTACAACCAGAGAAATGAAAACTTGTACTTCATTTGTGTACAATGAGTCAAAAATGCATTCTGCTGTCATGTATAACTAAATAGAAGAAACAATAAAAAAAGAAAAAATACTTGAAGAAATAATATCATAATGGATTGTATTTTCTAATTGAATTGTTTAAATGTTTGATTTTTTTGTTTCGTAGCCATTTGTTCCTCTATTTCAATTTTTTTTTTATTTTTTTAACTGAATTATTTTTGTAATAACATTTAAATTCCTTTAATTATTTGAATTATGGTTTGGTGATTTTATGGCTTAATTTATCAATCCTATCTTATTAGAATCTGTATCACATTTATAAAAAATTAATTCCAGTGAGATAATAGAAATATTGTTTCCATACAGCTCTATTCTTCTTCACTTTTGTGCTAATATTACTATAAATATTTTACCTATATATTACATGTATTATAAACCAAATAACACAATTATGTAATTATTTCTTTATAGGATTTAATGTCTCTTAAAGGAACTGAGAGAAGAAATTTAAGTGTATTTTATAGATTTTTGTTATACTAACATTTTATTTATCATTTATGAGTGTCAATTTATTTCCTGTGTATTCAGGTTATCATTTAGTTCAATTTCTTGCTTCTTTTCACCTTTGCCCTCACTCATCTCTTTTGTTCTACTAAAATATATCTTTTTTTTTTTCCTATGGGTTTTATGCTCATTGCTGTGGTATAAGTGTGTGCTCTGTAAAATCGAAGTGGAAACTTGGTGTAAAAAAGAAGTGGAGACTTTTGGGAAGTGACTTAATCATGAGGACAACATGCTCCAAAGGGGATTGACACCTTAAAAAAAAAAAAAAAAAAAAAAAGAAAGTATATTACAAAGAAAAAATAATCAAGAAAAAAAATATTGTGGTAAAGGATATAGCCAGAGGGGAGGAGAAGGGGGGTAAATTTACCCTTCCTTCCTTCATCCAGTCCCACAGGAAATTATCTGCTAACTAAATAAGAACTGAAATTACCAAGGTCAGAATCCTGTCCACCATCTCACTGGAATGATCTGAGTTTGGGGCACATCATTTAATTAATATATTTTTCTTACCGTTGGAAAATACTCCAAGGAATATTTTCATAAGTGAAAAATATTATAGCCAATCTGTCACATCCAAATGTTAAAGGTTTATTTTGTTTTATTCAATATCTACTACAAGTTGGAGATAGAGTTTCATATAAGAAAAACTTGGACCAAATCAGTGCAGTACCTAAGTGTTCTTAGAGAGTTGGAAATACTTTCTTGTTTTTGTTTTTCACTCTCTGTGTGATTTTGCAAGGATCACATAAATTCTGCGGTCCTCAGTTTCTCAGTTCTTTCAAAGTAGGAGCTGGACTGGAAGGCTTAAACTTGTATGATTCTTTGCCAACTTTCTCAGACACAAAAGGATGGGAGATTATTAATACCATTGGGTAGATGATGACAATATATTTCTGAAAGGAAAACCTACACTGAGAATTCAGCAATAAATTGTTGTCCTAGAACATTTCAGTTGCACACACTTTCTGGTAATATCCATTATATTAAAGGCCATTTGTAAGGTTAAAAAAAAAAAAAAAAAAAAAAAAAAGAGTTGGAGGGACCTGGCTCAGCCCCTTTGCTCTCAGTTCCCCTCCAGAGGGTGCAGTGCCAGGCACCACCTCAGAAGCAGCGGCCCTGGACCATCCTTTCACACCAGAGGTTGCCCTTGGTGATCTTGGACTCCTCAGCTTTAGAACTGTGAGGAAGTAAATTTATGTGTGTGTGTTTTTTAATGATTCAGTTGCAGGTGTTTTTTTCTAACAGCATAAATAGACTAAGACACCCACTGGTAAAATTACATGCATGTTTTTTGATTCACTGTTTTTAAATCAATTAATATAATTAAACAAGAAATGTGCTACTACATTTTATTTTTGTTTCTATAAATACTGTTACAGTATTCCTTGTTTTTCATGTATTTGAATTATTGTCTGGGGTCATTTGCATTTAACTTACAGTAATGCCTTTAGTATTTCTTCCCACGTGTGCTTAATAGGGTAAAAAAGTAATAAGGAATTAAAAGAATAAAAACTTCTTTTTTATTTTCTGGGAAGTCTGTTTCACCGTACCTTTGGAAAAGTAGTTTGGTTTGCAATAAGAATTTTTGTTGAGAACTTTTAAAAATATTTTTCTTTTAGCACTTTTTAATACATGGTCCTCCTGCCTCGGGTCTCCACTATTTCTAATAAGAAGTCAACTATAAATCTTTTGGGGGATTCCATTATATTTTTGCATCATTTTTCTCTTGCTTCTTTCAAGATGTTTTTTATTGGTGTATTATCATTGTACATAATAGTGTGATTCATTCTGCCACGTTTGTATGTGCACGTAACCTAATTTGTTCAATCTCATTCCCCTTTAACCTCCCTTCATCTTGCCTCCCACTTCCCCTTATCCACTTACCCAAATCTAATGATCTCCCTTCTATTATTGTTTTTATTATTTTAATTAGTGCATTATAATTATATATGTATGTAGGTATATAAACAGGATTCCTTGTGGCATATTCATATATGGACACAGCACAATTTGATAGATTTTGTTCCTTAGGACTTCCTATGTCTTTCCATCCTCCCTCGGTCCCCATCTTTTTCCTCTATTCTATTGGAGATATTTTCAGTACTTGTTTTCTTAGATATTTTTACTATGATATGCCTGGATATATATATTTCCTTTCAATTATTATTCTTATCTTTTGACCCTCTTATATGTATGGATTACTGTATTTAATCAAATTAGAAAATCTCCACTCATTAGTTCATTGAGTATTTTTCTACTCTATCCTTACGCTCTGATATATTCTGACTGAACATATTGGTATAGTACGGGGTATCCCACATTTTCATTTTTTCTCCTTGTTATTCAAAAATTTACAATCTCAGTTTCTTAGTATTCAAGTCTGCTGAATCTGTTGCCAGTTAAAATCCACAAAAACCCTGGAGTGAAGTTTTTATTTCATTCATTAATCTTTTCAACTCCAGAATTACAATTTTTGAAGATTAGTTGAATCTTTGTATGTGTATTTTCTACTCAAGGGATGTTATCATCATACTTTACTTCTATCAGCATTATTTCCTTTAGTTCTTTGAGTGTGTTTATAATAACTGCTCTGAAGTTTTGTCTGCTAAGCTTACCATCTTGGCCTCTTCAGGTTCTTTTATATTATTTTATTAATTTTATATTTAATCAATTTTTTTATTATTTCATTAATTTCTCCTGTTGAAATTTGAACATTGGAAATAATGTATAGTAGTGAGTCCCTTCTGATGCTGAGAAATCCAAGATCAAAGCAATAGCCAGTTCAGACACTGGTAAGGGCTCCTTTTCTAGTTTTCAGCAGGTTGTCTTCTCACTTTGTCCTTACTTGGCAGAGAGAGAAAGAAAGCAGGCACTATGAGGAATTTCCCTCTTATACAGGCTTTATCAGATTAGGTCCCTGTAAGTATGACCTCATTTAATTGCTCAGCACCTCCTCACAAGTCTATCTCCAAATAAAGGGTTAGAGTCTCAACACATGATTTGGGAAGGGGCACAGAAATAAAGACCAAAATACTGCCTTTACTCTCTCACTGGGCAAGGTCATAGAACCGCTGTATAAGCTCCAAGTGGGTTGGAGTCATAACCCACTTCTCATGCAATGATACCCTGGCTTTATAAGCACAGTGGTGGGTGAGAACTGTACCTCTCTTCTTCCCAGTTTATCTCCTTTTGCATGGAAACTCTGCCTTTTGAAGGGATGGAGACTGAGTCTGATTGCTATTAGCTTGTCTCACCAGGGGAAGGATTTATTTTCTTGGTAAAGAGAGAAAGATCAGACCTCTCAACAGCTCTTACCTAAAATAGTAACTCTATCATGTGGAGCTAGAAATGTGAGAATTTGTGCAGTTCTCCTCTCCTGAGAATACAAAACAGCCTTAGACTGGGACCTAGAAATAAAGGAAGTCCTGTGTTATTGCAGCAACCTGCCTAGGTTGGGTATCCCATCAGGATCATCTGTTAGAGGCCTGGAAAGAGTCACTCATGATTCAAATATTCATACTCTTTGTGTTCTGAGATTTAATATTTCTTTAAAAATATTTTTCTACGTGATATATTCCCCTAGGACCCTATTTCAGAAGTTGTATCAGTATTAACACTTGAAATGCAATATTAATTCATGAAATGAGGTCATTAATACTATTTTAAAGAATCTAGGTTTGTTGCTTAAGAGGTTTATCTCAAAGATAAACACTTGCTATTTTGAGTAAATTTAGCCTATATCTTCTAAAATAACATTTCACAATACGTAAATTTATGAATTAAAAACATTTTAAAATGGTGAAGTTGTGTTTTATGACTCAATAAATGTAAATTTTAAATATCTAAATCCTTGATTCTTTTTTACTTATTAGGAAAAGAAATAAATTATATATTAATGCCAATATCATAAAACCATTTTGAAAACTATAGAAAAAAGTATTTCTAAAATTCAAAACAAAATGATGGCATATGTTCTTATTTTCTCCTAGCAATGAAATCTAAGTCCAACAATTGAATGTTACACATATTGAACTTATAAAATAAAATTCAAAAGCTTACCTGGAGAAATATAGCTTTCCATAATTTTTGTGACCATGCTTAAATCATATGCCCAAATAGAAAAAACTATAAAATACTTATTTTGTTGACCTCTTACTGTGAAATAGCATTCTAAAATTTGTAAAAATTAATCAGCTTAAAAAACTATGTATATTTAAAAACTGATATATAGTTCAAGAAATACTTCAGTGATCAGATATAGAGGTCTTGAGGAAAGATTACAATTAATAGCATACATCAATGTTAATATAAAGCTCTCATTATTATTAATAATGTAATATTATATTAATAGTATATGTTATATTTATTATTTTAATTTTTTTCCATAATTATGACTCACAGATACCTAATCATCATTAAATATTCTAAGGATGATAAAGTAGTAAAAGTCAAGTAACCTACACATTCTCAAGTTTAACATAAAATATTACTTGGATAATTTTGTTAAATTTATATAAGAACTTTAATTATTATTGCTTTGAAGTAAAGTTTGGGCATGATGCTTTTTATATAATGGAAGTTTTAAAGAGAAGTCATTCTATATATATATTTTATGTGTTTTATATGTGTATATATTTTTTCTATTATAGGGAAAGTGTTAATGCATTAGTAGCAGAGGAAATTTCATAATATATTTTTATTCCTTCAATTATGGAGAAAACACTAAAGCTGATATATGTATTTAGTACTAACAGTGAAAATTTACAGTGGCAAGGTAGGAAGACGTTAGATATAGGATGGTGAAAATAAAATAAAATTTAAGTTGGTAAAATCTTTTTTTTTTTTTTTTTTTTGCAGTACTGGGGATTGAACCCAGGGCCTCAGTGCTTTCAAGGCAAGCACTTTACCAACTGAACTATATCCCCAGCCCTCTGAGATGGTAAAATCTACAGAAAAAAATAGGTAGTTTGGGCAAGAAAATTATTGAACAAACAGGGATAATTTTCCTATTAATTTATTGATACTAGTAAATCTAAAAATATTAGTATTAAGACATATCATCTCCCAGTTTACTCATTTGTTGGTCATTTTGGAATAAATAATAATAGAAATGGATGTGTTCTATGTTTACAATCCAGCAATTCATGCTTCCTCTGTTTCAAAGTTTTTCACTCCTATTCATTGGGAAGGACTTTAATTAATTTAAAGTTCCCACTTTAATACCTTTATAGACATTTGTCACCGAAACCACAAGCATTAAAGTTAGAACATAACTGTGTGACTTTATTATGGAAGTAAATAGAGAAGCCATTTGCTAAACAGAGAAATAGCCATAATTTTATGATGCAAAATCTTTATGTACTCTAATTATTTTCATATTTTCAAACTAGAACATAAAGTATTAAATATGAAGAATATAATTTTTGAAAACTTATCAGCATTAAACTATATTTATTCTAATGGTTAAATTTCAATAAAATCTTATATCTGCCCAAGTAGAATGGCATCTTAAGAGTTGCTAAGCATAACTCATATGGGTCAAAAATAGTGTTAGGGCTTTGTAAATAACTTCTCTAAAGCTTATAAATATAAGACCTATTTTTCTATTGATGGTTTACTGCGAGGGAATTGTGTCAGCTATTTAAAAGCTTTTCTTCAAAATAATAAATGCTGTCATCTTATGTAGCACAGTTGCATATAAATGACAACTCTGACCAATAAAGTTAGACTACTTTAATGGAAACTAAGTAAAGCTTCAGCTGAATAACAACTGTAAATGAGCCTTTTATTCTTTCAGTTAGTTAAAGTTATATAAAGAAATGTGATTTTGTAAAATGTTATCATTGAGTTAATCATTCATACACATCTCTATTTTATAAGATGCAAACAAAATATAATCAAAATCACGAGTATCAAGACATTAAATAAAAATAAAGGGACAAATAAAATATTTATTGTATCATTATATGCATTTAAATTTTGAGATTACATTGTTTTCACATATCCCTGATAATGTTCAGAAATATTCAAAAATATTGAATGAAAATATTGATTTTTTAAATAAGCAAATTTGAATTTATACACTATATAATTCTTAGTCATCACCATAATATATTCAGGAAAGGAAAGTCCAAGAAGTAATCTAAAAGTAACCCTCTTGGGTAGATACCTGGAAGAGGAAGTTCTGGGTCACATGACTGATGCATAATTGCTTATGTGTTGAAGATATTTCAGAAAATTCATTTAGATTATATGAAAAAAGAATTATTTAAGAGTCTGATTTGTTCTAAAACAACTAATATAGCAAATATTTCTTCATTAGCTTACAATAATAAATAATTGTGCAGTTCCACAGAACAAATCTTTCCTATTACTGAGTAACAATCTCTGCTGCTTTGGTAACTGTAAAGAAATTATCATTCCAGAGAATCCACAACTTCTTATCTCCTTTATACTGTTTGATCTCCAAAGTCACAATCTTATCATAATACATCATAGTTTGCAAAGGATTTGGGAAGATCAGATTTCTGATTTGAATAATCATCCAAAAAATGTTAACATAGTATTGTGCATTTAAAAATAACTTAAAGGCTATATCACATATTAAGTGTAATAATCATCTTGATATTTGACGCCATCCTTTCCTTCATGACACACTGCACTCCTCACTAGTTTGTCTTGCTTCTTCTCTGGTCTTGTTATTTGTTTTCTAACACTTTTCCACACTGGAGCATAGTGGTCTTTTATAATTGTTACTTGGATTATATGAGTTTCTTATATATTTTTGGTTTGCATTAACCTCTTATTGAATGCATGGTTTGCAAACACTTTTCCCCACTACATAGGTCCCTTTTTATTTTTGTTGTTGGTTGTTTCCTTTCCTTTGTAGCAACATTTTAGTTTGATATAATACCACTTCTTATTTCTGTATTTATTTCCTGTGTTTTTGTTTTCATACTTGAAATAGATTTTAAAAATCAACAAACAATTCAATTTTTAAAATGAGGCAAAGGGAATGAACCTACATTGTTTCCAAAGAGAAAATACAAATGGTCAATAAGTATGTTAAAGGTGCTCAAAGTCATAGGAAAATGTTGATCAAATCCACAATAAGATATCACCTCACACTTGTTAGTACAACTATCAAAAATTAAAATGATGAGCAAGCATTGGGAAAAAAAGGAGAAAAAGAGAAGGAAAACTTACAAACTTCATGGGAATACAAATTTTTACAGCCATTATAGAAAATAAGAGTTTGTTTAAAAAAAAAAAAAAAAAAACCAGCAAGAAAGAACCTCCTCGTGGCCCAGAAATTCCAATTTTGGGCTTACACTCAAGGGAATTAAAATCAATATCTTGGAGAGATTATTTGCACTCCCACTTTTTTTACAGAATTATTCAAAATAACCATTACATGGAAGCTTCCAGAATGCACATTGATGAATGAATAGAGAAATCATAATATATAATCACAAACAATATAATATTATTCTGACTTAGCAAAGAAAGAAATCTTGCCATTTTGTATGATATGGATAAACCTTGAGCACAATTTATTAACCAAAATAAGTCATGCATGGAAAGCAAATGCTGTATGATCTCACATGCAGAATCTTAAAAAAATCTTAAAGAAAGGTGGTAGAAAGGTTAACAGAGTTTAAGGGGTGAAGAAAATAGAAATGAGATGAGAAAATAAGAGGGAAATATAGGGAAGGTTGAAGTACTTAAACTGGTAAGATGAAGAATTTCTGGAGACCTAAGGAGAGATTTCATGACCACAGTTAATGTACTGTATACTTGAATTTGCTAAGAGAATGTATTTTAAATAGTCTCATTTAACACACACACACACAAAGTGTTAGCTATAAAATGATGTGAATGTAGAATTCATTTGATATTTTATAATACCCACAAGATCATATTAAATACATACATTTTTTATTTAATTATACCTCAACAAGCAACAAAAATAAATTTTGAAAAATTAAAATAAAACCTAACCACCAACCAGTAAGGACTAAAATTTTTTTTTTTATCTAGTTACCTAGACTTTTAGACTTTCTGATGATTAATTGTTTGCAGAGCTGTATTAATATAGACCTTAAAACACTATATGAATGTTTTGGCATATGAATTTTTCTCATTATAAAAAATACATGTGTGTAGTTGTGAATTGGAAGCTTATATAAAATTCAAAACAGTAAAAAAATATAGAGAGATATGTTATGTATGTATATATAGAACAGATCCACATCTTCTTCCTAAAAATAAAATTAAAATGTCACTTGGATCATCTTACACTTTGAATTAAAAGCAATCAATTTAATCTATTTCACTTTGAAATAAATTTGATTTTCCTATTTTGAAACCTAAGACATCTAACTCTTTTTCCAAATCAACTGGCTGATCTTGTCCCTCTTTCCTCTACTTCAGCCACTTAATGTTTTTTAATTACTTTACTCATCTTGGTTGTATTTCATGTTTCATCCTCAAATTCAACAGAAACTGACCTGTATTTAATGCTTTGTGTGTTCTGGTTTTGTTGTTGCTTCTGTTGTTTACTTGTTTAATCTTTGGTTCTCTAGGATTAGGTCTTTATACTGTTGGATTCTGTTTACAATTCTCTATCAACAACTAAATGCTTCCCATATGTACTTTTTACTGTAATAATCTATTTTCTTATGATTCTTTCTTTTGCTTTATGCTTCCATTCAAAATTGATGTCATAGACTTTGTCCAATTTGCCAATTCCTCTATATCATCTAACACTGCTACCTGCCCCATTTAGCACTTCTTAATTTAATTCTGAACAAATTACTATAGGAATAAATCAAGAATATAAAAGTACCCAAATATTGTCAACATGTTCTTTCCAGTCCTTGTTTCATTTCTATTTATCCTTTTATGCTTCCTCATTTGAGTGTATGATAGATACAAATTGGTGATAATATTATGAAAAAGATAAAAGCCTCCATTGATACAAAGGCAAAGAAATGTATTGTCCAAAACCAGAATCTCTGGATTTTCTGTCTCAGAGTTTCTGATATTTTACTAAATTTGAAAGCAAACTTACAAACTGAGTCTGGCTAGAGTGTTTGTATTTTGGATTTTAATGGGTAATTGAGTTAGAAATTTAATTAGTAGCTATCTGCAGTAGTACATGCATGTAATCCCAGCTACTCAGGAAGCTGATTTAGTAGGGTCACAAATTTGAGGCCGACCTTGGCAATTTAGAGAGACCCTTTTTCAAAATAAAAAATAAAGGCATCCCTGGGTTCAGTTCCCAGTAAAACACACACACACACACACACACACACACACACACACACACATTTTCTTAGTAGAAAAACAAAATTTTCCATGTAGTGTTGAGAGCAAGATGTTGTAAAGTAGCATGGATTTATAGTTAACAGTATGTCTGACTTTAAGATTTCCGTGAATGAGGTTCAATAGCCTGAAGAGTTCTCAGAGAATACAGACTCTAAAAAATAATCTACATTCTCATTTTCCTCAGCCACCAGGAGAGTACTGATATTGGGCAATTATTTAAATGGCAGGCCTTATAACCTAAGCTGTCTTTAAGGGAAATTATAGAATGTTGTAGAATTATAGGCAATGATGAGATAAAAGAATCAAAGAACACAACACAATGAGGAGATGACATTAAATAATCTAAATTGAGGAAGAAATGTTTGATATGTCAGATGTACACTTTCTGTGATGATAAGATACAATATAGAATAAAAAGAGTAAATTGCTGAAATGACAAATGTTTGAAAGCAAGAATACTATGAAACTGTGGAAGTCAAATGCTCCTTTTATGGACACTGGAATTATGAGGATCACAGTTTATAGGAAAAAGCATAAGGTTTGTTGAGTAGAGAATCATTTAAGATAGCAGAAGAGTAAAAATCTGAAAGAATTATTGGAAATTGGGAAAGAAAATTATTCTTTCTTAAGCATGGGTCATTGTGGAGGGCATTTGTTGATCATGGACCTAGAATACAAAAAAGCATGTAGTGGCAATGAGAGAATCTCGAGTACGATTGCAGACTATAGAATCAGATTGCCTAGATTCAAATCTCAGTATCACCACTTACCATGTGGTTGAGTTTCTGCACAACCCTTAATCTTCTTGCACAGGAGTCAAGTTCTTAAAACAATACAGAAGCTTGGTGTGGTGGCTCATGCTTGTTATCCTAGCAGCTCAGGAAGCTGAGGCAGGATGATCAGAAGTTCAAAGCTACATAAACCACTTAGTGAGGCCCTAAAGAACTTTAGCAAGACCCTATCACAAAATAAAAAAATACAAAAGCACAAAGGGCTGGAGATATGGTTCAGGGGTTAAGCACCCCTGGGGAAGAAAGAGAAAGTGAGACAGAGAGAGAGAGAAGGAAAGAGAGGGAGAGAAAGAAAGACAATACTTCACATATTGTTATTGGAAGACACATTCAGTTTTACAGGCATAAATTATGAGTGCGAGCTCGAGAAGTTTGATTGTAGGATGCTGCCTCATGGATTAGTATAGGTAATACCAGTAAGTTCTGCTCCACCAGCTTATGGAACTAATAGAAATTATTCTCACACTTCATTTTCAATTAATTTCTTGAAGCTGAATTGGCTCCAGATTTGTAAAGAACTGTGGGAGCTTGTTCAATCCAAAGGGATCAATTCTAATTCCAAACAATGTGTAGGAAAAAATAACAACAAGTTATTCAATTGACTAATCAACTCCTTTGCTTATACCAAATCTTCAAAATACCCTTTCTGAATATGAGAATGGTTAGAATCAAAATAAAATTCGAACGTTGCTGGCATGATGAACAGGCTGGGCCATGGCAGTGGTTTAGGCATTAAAATTCAAAATTGCTTCATTTCATGAACATGCACAGATTGAAGATGCTCTGAGAGTTAGCTGCTGTGATGCTGTGACCTGGTGGTACAAAGTGTTTTAACCCAAGTAAATCACTGTATGGGACTGGCTTGCATTCATTAGGTTTATGTGTTACTGAACAGGGTGGTCTTTGTATCACAATATAATTTAGGGCTACTAGGGGTAGCAACACCCACATGCTAAAACAGTATTATAGTTTCATCTTGTTTAAAATTATGGGCTTTGTTTTGGGTCTAGAAGGACTTACTATGGTATGGAAATTTATTTTCATGCTAATTAATAACCTTTTAACCTGAAACAGTTTCAATGGGATTTTTGTCAGTTCGTTCCAAATATTGAATGTCTTTTAAATAAAAGGTAAAGTAACATTTATTTATTTATTTTTTTGTACTGGGGATTGAATTCAGGGGCACTCAACCACTGATTCACATCCCCGGCCCTATTTTGTATTTTATTTAGAGACAGGGTCTCATTGAGTTGCTGAGTAGCCTTGCTGTTGCTGAGGCTGGCTTTGAACTCAAAATCCTCCTGCCTCAGTCTCCCAAGCTGCTTGGATTACAGGCGTGTACCACTGCACCCAGCAGTAATGTTTAATTTCAGAGTGGTTATGTCACCTTATCTGAAAATACATCTTAATATCTTCATACGGGTTTTTATTCATGTCATTTTGCTCAAAAGTATGCTTGCCTGATTTTCTAACATCTTTTCATTACCAGAATTATCTCTTTATCTTTCACATTTCTCTCAGACACAGCACCCTCATTGAAATATTCAAAGGCATTATTGTTTTTTTAGACTGTCAATAAATATTCTATTCTCAAATCTCACATCAACTTTGACTTTGTTATGTGACTTAAAGTTGAGGATTAGGGTAGTAAGTAAATACAAATTCAAGGTGAGATTCTGTCTTCATTTAAAATATTGAAACTTTATTTATTGGGGAACTTCTTGCATACTGAAAAGCTTCATTAACACATTTTTTATCCTGCTAATTAATTTTAAGGCTGTCATTTAAATTTTGTGCTCCAGGTGAATGTCTCACACACAGTAACTAAATCAACCTTGGGGTCTTTTCCTCAATTTGAGATAGAAATCATAAAGAGGCAAACAGTATCATCTGAATGAGCATTAACTGGAGTTAGGTTCTAGCACAGAGGAATAGCACACAGGTTAGTGTTCTGAGACTGGATCCTTGAGACCAGGAGAAGTATAACTTTCATAGACAAATGGTAGACTTGCACAGGCACATTGTCAGCAGTTAAACATGATCCCAGGATTTCTGCTCACAACTTGTCAGTTCTTTGCTCTCTGCACAGGGCTTTGCACTTTACACAGCGACCTGTTCCGGGGCGTTCATCCCATCTGCACTAGCTCACTACCATCTCCCCAGAAAGGTCATGTGTTCATCAAATTCAGGCATATTGTGCACGCCTGGAGTTCAGGAAAACTCAGCAGCTCCTGAAAATGGTCAGCAGCTCCTGAATAGGGTAAATGGGGGAAACATTGTTCTAAACCAACTTGCATTAAGCGGGAAATAGGGCCCTCCCTCCTTTGTCTCAGTTCCATCCAAAGTTTGACTATCTGAACGTTGATGGATATGGCAATGGACTGGTACTGAGCTTGGGCAATAAAAGACTTGTTCTTTTATGTCAGCCATAATCTCAGAAGAAAATGTACTAGACAGCCTATTATTTCCAGGGGAATGGGAGTCATATGAGGCAGATCCATCCCTGAAGACTCATGGAATAAAGCAAAGTCTTCCAGATGACCCAGCCTGAAAAATAAATCTTGACCTTCTCTGCCAATCTGAAAATTCAAAACTCTCAAGAGCCAGACTCACATCTAATCTCCTGATTCCTACTGATAACTACTAACTTGCTTCTTTTAACTTTTCTGCCATTTTTGTCTTTCCCTTCCTCTCTCCCTTTTTCCTTCCCTCCCTCTCTTGCTTATTTCTTTACTTCCCACATGCCTTTCAGAAATACAGATAGTTTCAGACATATAATATCTTGACTTATGAAATTTTGACCTTATGAAGATACAAAAATTGAGTTCAGTGTGTGAAAGAAATATGTGTAACTGTTACCAATACAGTAGACATTGGTCAAATGGAATATTCTTCTCACCTCTTCACATTTTTCCCTTTTTTATGTGATCGTGCCATGCAGCAAGAGGGAATTGGCCAACTTGTTAGTGTCAAGCTATTCAAATAAGGATGGAAGTTACAACAAGCCAGCATGAAATAAAAATCTCAAGTTTCTTGTTTTTCAATCCACTCACTGTCCTCCACAATCACCATGAGAATGTGTCCCAAATAGACACCAAACCATGAAAAAATAAGTAAAATTTAAGAGACATGATCACAGTTGGATATTTTTTAGCAGCTCAGCCATCCTTTTATACATAGTAGAAGCCATTCCAGTTAAATCATATTCCAGAGAAGGATAAAAGTAAATGATAGTTATTGTAAAGTATTGAGTTTTGGAGTGATATGTTATTCAGTGTAAATGTTGCAATAGTTGATTCATACCCAGGTGTTGAAATTATAAATAATTTTTCTGAAACCTTTGCTAGTATAAATAGTTTTAAGTTCTAAAAAAGTTCAACAAGATCACAGTAGATAACTCTATATAGAAAGAATGGCAGAATGATCACAATGGGCAGCCAATGCCCAGTGAAATCCACTGCCCTTGGGATTCAGGGATAAGGGGCAGTGAGTAGTAGAATATAATGATCCAATTGTAAAGCAGGTGGGCAGTCAGTGAGGATAGTACGTGGCTTATATAACCAGAAATCAAGAGTTGTTAATGGGAAAGTTAATGCCATTGTCTTCATGGAAAATTATTATTTCACCTGGTATTTAGAATTGACATACTTCTCAAACTAAAAGACTCATAATTTAGAAGGAGTCTTATTCATTTTGAAGAAAGAATCTGAATTGCTAGGGAAAAAATACGATGAATTTTCTTCCAAATCTTTTCCAAAGAGATCCACTGTCCTTTTTAACTAACACTATACCCTAAATATTGAGAACATCTGATCTTACAAGCACAATTGATCAGATAGTGTGAGTTTACTTTATTCTAGGGGAACCACAACATAATCACAGGTCCTCTGAATAGGGAGAAAGGGAAGTTACACATGGATTATTTGGCCTTATTCAACTCACAATGAGTGCAGTGGTTCTACAGACCCAACCTCAGTGATCTCCCTGGTTCTTCATTACATAACATGGAATAAAACATATGGTGGTAAGAAGAAATTCCACAGTTGTTCCATGACTGATGTCGTGAGATTATGACAAAAGAGGTGTAGTTGAAGATCCAGAAACTAGTCCCTCTTTAGCCAAGAGAGTCAACTAACAAATTTAAAATACATCAAATACATAGCAAAGATTTGTGGCACCATCAAAGTTAAAAGTGGCAAGTATTCTGCAAGCCCTGAAATGAGTTGGAGATAAACTCTACAAATATTCAGGGGGGGTTTGTATTATGAACATTCTTAAGATCTAATATTTTGGAGATGCACTATCTAAGATACCAGACAAGTTGTTAAATACTTTTATCTCTTCCATGAAAAGGGGAAGCAGTACATGATGATATTCCACTCATATACTTCATTCTACAGTTGGATAAACTGCTTGCATTGAGTGACCAAGAGGTTGTCATATTTGAGTGAGATCAAGAGAAGAAAATTTCTAAAGTGGATTCAGGCTTTTATACAAGTCATACTGCATTCAGATGTGAAATCCAGTAGACTCAAAAGTCCTTTAGTTATTCATAGTAGACAGGATTGGCACGGAGTGTTTTTGGCAAGCTATAATAGGAAAAACATTATGTCAATACCCAAGGTTCCATAATAAGACTGTCTGCATATAGCATTCGCTATTCAGAAATGAACATTTGACAGGCTACTCAGCTTAATAATCTTGCACTATTTGAGGAGAGACATCTATCATGAACTGGTTGGACCACCAAAACAGTTGAAATTTTTGTATACATTTTGGAGTAGGCTTAGATAATTGTGAAGAGCATACACATAGACACACACACATGCAAATCCACAAAAAGAGTAGACATTTTGAGTCTATGGATGGTGTTGTGGCTTAGGTTGAGCTGAAGTCTTAACTTCCAATACAATAGAATTTGAACTTTGAGGTAATATAATTATTACCCCAATTAAATAATTAGTAATGATCATGCTGAAGTAGGGTTGGCTCCTAAACTAATACAATTGATGTCCTTATAAAATTTGCAGAAATTTGAACACAGATATTCACCCAGAGACAATGACATGTGCAGATGAAATCAGTGGTCACAAACCAAAGAAAGGCATAGATTGCAACAGACCTCTAGGAACTGGGGGAAAGGCATGAAACAAATCTCCTTCATCACTCTTATAACAACAAAACCTGCTATCACCTAACTCATGGACTTCCAGTCTCCAAAACCGCATGACAATAGATTTCTGTTGTTTGGCCACCCAGTTTTTGGTGCTTTAACATCAGTCCTTATTAGCAAATCCAGTTTCATTAAACTCTCTTCCTCAGCTCATACATATGACCTTGTTTGTGTGTGGAAGGTCCCTTGACAGGTTCATGCAGAAGGGAAAAATTCTTAACAGATCACATTTATATGTTCACTGTGTCTATGTTACAGCTGAAATTATTGTAGGCTGGAGTGATAGCTAGAAACCTTCCATTGAACAGAACACTTGATCTACATAGTCACAGATAAGAATATATTTATATTGCAGATAGTATTGAATGTCCATGGTGAAAGTTCAGGTGCCTTTAATTAGTAAGATTTGAGGATGATAAGAGAATATAATCAGGAGAAGATCTGTTTACAAGGCCCCATTGTAGTGGACACATTGTAGTGGACACAGATTTTTGGGTTATGTCAAAATTCCTAGACTGTATCTAAATCAGAAGTTGAAAAATTATTTTTTCAGCATTTTCTAGTCATTCTTTGTCTTTGACCACCTAAATTCTGTATATTGAGTGTGTCTTTTAATTCAGTGATAATTATTTAAAAAAGAAAAGGCATTTATGGACCCAATGAGTAAGTTCTTACTCTCAGTCATATGACCTAGAAAATACTGTTGCTGAAAGTGTAACTTACTAGCAGGAGAGACTGATTCTATTTGAAGGGACTACTGAGGTGATTTCTGAGGATATTTAAATCCATTCAACTCTTCTATTTAAGGAGAGGAAATGGAGATTTATTTGTCCTTCCTCTAATTGAGATGTGTTCTGGATATGGATTTCTCTCCCTGCCTAAACGACTCTGTCTGCAGCATTGCTCAATAGCTCACAGTGTGCCTAACTTATTGACACTAGATCATTCATTAGGTCATCTAAGCCAAAGGAGTCACCATATGACTCAAGAAGTCTAACAATGAGTGGTGCTCAGGAAACAACAGGTCCTAAGATTTACCACCTCCCTTGTAAACTACTGATCAGCTAGAAGTTTGGAATGGTCATTTCATAGATTAATTAAGGAGACATCAGCATGGAGGTGACTCCTACTGAAGTTGGGCCTACTGTCTTTCAAGACATGACACATTCATTGGACCAGCATTCATTATATTATGTGATAAACCTGACAGGTAGAGCATGAGTCCAGGAAATAAAAAGTATTGACTATTCCTGAACTTATGACTTTGGATTTCATGAAATTAAGTATACGTTTTCACAAAACTGGGTCGCTTTCCTCTGGGTTGTAGTACAAATCCCTTGGAAACAGAACCATGACTTCTGACATATTGCTAGAAAGAGTAAAGGAGAGAGTTACTGTGCTGACTGGGCTAATTTTCCTTGCCCTTCCTAGGGAACGAGTGTCAGCACTATATAATGAGAAAGTAAGGAGTAAGCCTATAATAGAGAGCATTTCCTGGAGTGCCTCCTGATGCTTCCATAAAGAGAGAGAGTACAGACAGTTTTGGCTGATGTGTGGCCAGTCACAGCAAAAGTAAAAAAGCTCACGCTCCTCAGAAATGGAACTTTCTGTCACTTTACATAAAAGTAACCTAAAGCAGCAGAAACACTGAGAAAAACTGAAGGAGAATGCAGAATTGTGGTAGCAGAATGCAATAATGAATCTTAGTTACTGTCACAAAATTAATTGCCACCTAGAGACTGTAAATTGCAGCACCAACTGTCCATTCAAAGGTCTTTTTAGAGAAGTCTTTCTTGTGGCAATCTTGAATATCCCTGACAAGAAACAGAGAACTTGCATAAGTATGTTGAATGGGAAGAAAGGGAGAGGAGGTACATTCATTGCTTCTTGGTCTCTGTTCTTGCAAAAACAGTTCCAATACATGACAATGACTTCCGAGTTCTTCCCATTTCAAAGTGTACTCCATTCACAAAATGATGTTCAACTGATCCATAGAAATATCAACAAGTTACAACCTGAGATTTATCCTCAACAAATGAGGACTAAGAGCTGAAAAATGCCCCATGTTCTTTGGATTTGGGGAGATGCCTTGTCTGTTCCATTCAAAATCTGAAAGTTGAATTTGTCAATATATTGTCCCAGTGGAAGGCATTGGAAGGAGTCTGGGAAATGAAAGAAACAGGAGCCCTCTTTGACTTCTGAATATGTCTCCAACATAGTCTTGGTACCATAGACCTCACCAAAGGCTCTTGTTCAGTCAGAGGCAATAGCAGTGAGTCAATTCCATGCTAGGGTAGCATAACAAGTAGTGTGGACTCCATGACTCTTGGAAGGAAGAGATAGTGTAGGAGTGAGTGGAAAGGGTGTTTCAAAGCACCCTGACAGCGGCAGGGACTCTCCCCTCTTCAGTGGCAGAGCAATTATGCAATCTGGTTCTTAAAAGGTAGAGGTGCTAAGGTTTTGTTAAGATTATGACTATTTTTTTTCTTTTGTGTTGTTTTGTTTTGTTTTTAGTTTGCTTTCCTTGTGAATCATTTGCAGTCAATATTCAGTTTCAAATACCTTCTGTTTGTAATATATAGAGTGGTTCTCTTTTCCAGAACACACTTTGACTGGCAGGCTTCTCCTCCCTACTTCACTTATCTTTCATCCCCTGGTTGGCCCACTTTTTATTCTGCTTTCTCTTCTATTGCTGATCCTCTGAATATTTGCTTTCCTCAGGGATCAATTACCAGCTTCCTTTTCTTTGCAGTATATACCTACTCCCTGGGTGACAAATTCACTCCTTTGCCTAAATACTGAATCTTCCCCAAATCTTTATTTCATGTCAAATCTCACTATGAGGTCAAGACTGTCGGCTGAAAATCTCCTATTAGCATTACAAATATAAATATTCAAATTGATCTTATCATCTTCACAGTGTGGGATCAGTATGTTTGTTCTTCCATCTCAACCAGTAGTTCACATCTCTCTAGTTTCTGAGGACAGAGTACTGGAATTCTTCCTTTTGCAACTTTCTCTTCCTTTCTCTCTCAGTTCAAGCTTTCACCAACTTTTTTTCTTCTGGTTTCTGACTTTTCTGAGTACCCTTCTCTGTTGATTTTCATTCTTTCTTAATTATAACAACTTGTCTCAGAATTCTCCTGTTTTAACCCCTCTGATTTCACTTAGCATTGCTACCATAGTGATTTTATGTCAGGGATTGAATTGCATTCCTGTATTTGTCCATTTTCTATTGCTAATATCACAAAATCACAGACTGGGTAAATTGTAAAGGAGTCTGTCTTGTCACACTGCTCTGGTGTAAGTGTAAGGAGCCACACCTTGGTGATGGTTTTCTTGCCTGCAGTCTTGAGTTGATTCAGAGCATTGCTTGGCAAGAAGCAGCTTGTTCGTGCACATGTATCCTGGTCTCTCTCCCTCTTCTTATAAGACCATCAGCCTTCAGTAGTGCAAGCTCCAACCCTGATAAATTTACATAACCCGAATTACCTCCATAAGGCCCCACCAATGACCACCATAGCTGGATTGCCTTTTCATGTTCTCAATACCTTACAATAGGTTTTAGACTCCAATGTGATTTTAGGAAGGAGCAAAACCATATGCAACCTTAGCAGTACTTCTCTTTGTAAACAGTTCTATTGAATTTCTGAAGTCCTCAGAGGAAGCTCAGTGCTGTTGAGTAGGGCAGGAATAACAATATGGGACACCCCTTTGGCCTTTATCAGTAGCCGCTGCTCTCTTTACAGTTTCTAGTACTCTTCCATTGATTCAGTTGTTACACCTTAATATGCTGTAACCTACCTTGCTCAGTGTTCATTTTATCTCTGTAATTTCTTTTCTTCCTGAAATGCCTTTCTCCATTTTATTTCCATGGGTAGCTCTCCATCATCCCTGATCTTCTCAGGCAGCCAAGCACAGTCTGTTCTGACAGCTACACATTGCTTCTGTGTGTTCACTAACTCCTGGTGCATATGTTTCTCAAAGTCCTGGTGTGTCTGCACTTCACCCCCTTGTTTATGATCTGCCTCACATAAACTTAATTTTGTGGCTTGGATGTGAAGTGTCCCCAAAAAACTCATGTGTGAGACAATGCAAGAAGGTTTAGAGGAAAAATAATGGGATTGTGAGAGCCTTAACTCAATCTTTTGATTAATTTCCTGATAGGGATTAAACAAGTAGTAACTAAAGGCTGGTAGGGTGTGGCTGAAGGATGTGGGTTATTGGGGCGGGGCAAGTGGAGATCTCTCTCTGCCTCCTGATCATCATGTGAGCCTGTTTCCTCCACTACACTCTTCCACCAGATGTTCTGCCTCATCTCAAACCCCAAGGAATGGAGCTAGCTACCAGTGGACTGAGGCCTCTGACACTGTGAGCCCTCACATAAACTTTTCCTGCTTTCATTGTTCTTGTCAGATCTTTTAGTCCAGCAGTGGAAAAGCTGACTAAAACAGTTCATCAGGGGTTTTGTGGTGCCCAGCTATATGGAATTTCACTGTAGACATTCAATAAAACTGTCTTTCCAGATGTTATTTTCTATACTTTTGACAACATACCTATATCTTGTGTTAAATACTTCTTGTCTTTACACTGATTGTTATGTTGTTTTTTTTTTTTTTAATTTCAGAGTGATTGAATGTCCTTTAAAGCCACCAAACATTTAAAATATTCTGTCAATTCAGAAAGGAAAATATCTTTTGATTTCTTCTATTTTACTTCTTTCGTTTCTTTTCATCTATCATGTATTACAAATTAATTCATGTGAAAACATGAATAGTTGAAAGATAATTGAAAGTTAAATTCTGATAGTGTTAATAAATTGATAGGAAGCATAGAATGGAACTTTTGCAGTCAGCCCAACAAAGACAAGTCCAAACCTTGTTATTTCTAAAACCTATGAGACATCATGTAATCTTTTTCTGTCTGAGTTTCATCTTCTGTGAAATGGGTACAAGTATTATGAACTCATCAAATATTTTATGATAATTTTATACTGCTCATTAAATGTCCAGGTCACTTCAATTCCCAAAAAGCAATCAGTAAAAATCAATGTTGTTCTTATAGATGATAGAACTTGAGTTGGATTTGAAAATGTAAGTTAGAGATAGGGTTAGAGTTACAGGCTTGCTGGGCGTGGTGGCACAAGTCTGTAATCCTAGCTGCTTGGAGGCTGAGGGAGGAGGATCACGAGTTCAAAGCCAGCCTCAGCAACTTAGTGAGAACCTAAGCAAGTTAGCAAGACCGTGTCTCAAAATAAAAAAAAAATAAAAAAAAAAAAAAAAAAAAAAAAAAAAAAGGAAAGGAAAGGAAAAGCACTGGAGATATGGTTATTTGGTTAAGTGCCTCTGGGCTCAATCCCTGGTACCAAAAACAACACAACACAAAACAAAAACGAAAAAAAAAAACAAACCACCAACTGACTGGCACTGGTTAGACATGGGAAATTGAAGAGGAAATACAAGGAAGGAGATTGACCCAAGCAAATAAAAGCTCACAAGGATTGTCCCAAACCAAGAAGGAAGTAATTCAGTAGAGGGTTTAATTGGAAAAGGTAGGAAATGAAATTTGGAAAATGGGTCCTCCCCAATTTGGACACATGAGAGAGCTAAGTTAGAATGTTTTTAATCTCACACAATTGCCAGGGATCAACAACACACTTTTATGTAAGTATACTCATACCATTTAAGAGAGGTTATCCAGATATTATAGAGAAGGCTGATGTATTCCCAGTTTAAAAACAAAGAAGAAATAATACCAGGCTTGAGTAATAGGTGCAGCCTATTTCTTTAAATAAGCAGGCACACTGTTCCCTCTGAATCATGAGTCCCTTAATTCTGAGTTGTGACTTTGTGCTAAAGGGCAGACTGGTATGTTTCCTCCTTAACTGTGAAATTCTTCACTTTTATTGTTTCTCACTTGTACTTTAAAACTCCGCAAATGTTGTATTATTACACTATTATGTAACACAATAGCTGTTATCTCTCACTTTCCCATGCTGATCTATGCTCAGCACCTTCTGTCAAATAAGTCAGGACCTCTTGCCAGATGAGAGTGATTCATCAAAACTGCTGGTTTTTTTCCTAATCATCATCCTCACCATATATTAAAAGGGGCCATTAGCAACCTTTAATTTTCCAGGTTTGGTACAGCAACAACTTTATGTTCCACTGATTTTCTTTGTAAAGAAATCAATGGTTTTAAAATTAAACTACTCATGACAAACATGTTAGATTCATTAGCATCTGCCCTGGTTGTCTGCGTGAAGGTTATATTGCAAACCTGATTTGCATTTTTATCTTTAAGGAGCACAAGGTTTGAATTGCCTAAATGTTTATTTAATTATTGCTCCCATTCTCTTCCACTCCCATTCACCTCAGACCCTCCACAAGCAGAGAGCAAGACTAATTAGTATCTAATTGATATTTTTTCAATAGTGCAACAAAATCACTCTCAATACAAAAAGAGTAATTTTATTATGCTCTGTAGAGAACATTTAATCATAATAGTGAATATGGGAGTATTTGTTAGGCTTTCAAAATTATGTATTTTAAACAAGAAACACCTGGGTGTCTCTACCAGATTTTACTTTTTAAATACAAAAAGATTATAACCACTCATTTATTTTCCACACATTTACTAGATTGTTGTACAATCACTGAGCTAGGCAATACAGGTACATAAATGAATAAGATAAAGTATTTCAAGGAAACCATCACCTACAGGGAAACAAACTTAGAAAATATAATTTAAGTATTTGTGCCAACAGACACAGAGTATCAAGCAATTACAGAGAAGAGCAAACTGCCTTAGTCTAAGGTGGTCAGGGATGAATTCCTGGAAAAGAGAGAGGAGCCAAAGAGAATGCAGGGAACTAGACACACACTGAAGGGAGGAGGAGCAATAGTCATCTGGATAAAGAAGAAATCACTAGCAAAGGAAGCAATGTAAGAAAGATTTTCCAAAGTTCCATTGCAGTGTAGATTTTATATCCATGGAAGACATTCAAGGCACACAGTCATTTTTCAGAATTCGGTTTATAAAAGACAAGTTAAATTCCCTCATAGCTGCATATAAAAGATAATTGTGTGTTTAATAGAATAATAAAGAATATTCTTTGTCCTTTTACAATCATTAAATGTGAAGGTCAGCCTGCTGTATTATAATTTATTGTACTCTCTAAATATTAAGTGACCTTCACTGTTATACTCATTTTGCATGTCCATGGTCTTAAGGGACTTTGACAAAACTGAGTAAATAAAAAGAAACTCCACTGATTCCAACAGAGGGTGATACTTGGGGAAAAGAAAAACACATTTGGTAATATACCTGTATTACAGGTCTAGACAAATATGACAAGTGAACTCAAAGTGTCAGAATTGAGAAAATTGACAATTGCCAACCAAAGTAGTTCTTGATTAAGACATATTTATCACAATGAAGCCACATGGTTTTTGTCTCTTCACTGAAGTATCATTTGCTTTATGTTTTTTTTTTTCAAAATGTAAATGAAAACTAATGGAAATAGAAAATTCATTTAAAATCCTAAAAACATAGAATCTCATTAATTAAAGATTGCCAAGAATATTTCTGTACTTAGATTCAGGCCCAAGTGGTCAGGGATGGATTCCTGGAAGAGATGACACAGGAGGCAAAGAGAACACAGTTGATCATTTAATCATTTAATTAGTACTCCTGTATTTAGATTTGAGCACCAGGAGCAATAGGAGTATATCAGGAGTTGGAATTTGATACCCCAAAATATGGCATGCTTCCATAATGAGCATTGCAAGCTAAAAGTGATGGAAATCTGCAGAGCAGAAAGGTGTCTGAGCTGCCATATCTTGCCTGATGTGGGCCTTAGAAATTGAATTTCCCCTTGTTTATTTCTCTTTAAAGCAGGTCTAAAACCCAGGGAGCTCTCCTCCCTCCTTTCTCTCCTGATGACTTTCTTGTGACAAGTATCCTGACCTGTAAAAGGAAGGGAAATAAAAACCACATGTAGGTACAGAAATGAATATGACTAAACTACTGTCATTAGATCATATTCTTGCTTTCCTTCCATTACACATCTCTAAGACCATCTGTGACAATAGAGTTCCTCCTGCATCTTGGGTCTTCATTGCTGAAATTGTGCCACACAAAATTATATTAAATACATTTATATACTATTCTCTTGATAATCTTTATTTTGATACATGAAGTTTGTAATTAGGTTAGGAAGAGATATAACTTTTTCTCCCATAAAAGTCTCAGAGCTGTCTTGGTAAGGGAAATTGAGAAGGGCTTTTTATGGGATTTAGATTGTGCTGGGTGATTCTGAAGAGGATTTAAGGAAGCCAAGGATACTTATAAATTGAGTTGGCAGGAAAAGAAACAGTTAAATTATCAGCTATCTTGTTCGGGGGGTTTGTTCGTTCGTTTGTTTTAATCTAGAATGCAAAATGAAGTTCTGGTTATGTTGTCAGTGTAAACAAAGAAGTGCCAGGATAAAGGCTCGTCATTGCTTTGAATTTGAAGCCTTCATATCTGTCTTATTTTAGGATTGGTGGTAGAGTGGTCACAGATGGGCCTTTTCTTGTTTCATGTGTATTCTGTGAGTTGTTTGTGACAGCCTAGTTGCCTGCTGTCAGTGGTGAGGGCTGGGTCAGTTCGTAGCTCATATCATAAGGTATACTCCCATACATTTCAGAAATTCAAACTAGAACAAGTTCATTGTTGGTTGGTTTGTGTTTGACTGTAGCAAATATATTTAATCATCTTCCTTGATTATGCCTACAGAGAAGCAATTAGGTCTCTGGACAGAATACATTGGCCAATTACAATACAGGCAATTTCAAGTTGCAAAATAATTATGAGTTTTAATAATAGACTCTGCAGGCAGGGTCATAGATTAGCAAAGATCAGAGAACATATATCACAAAGCAGTTGGGTCTGTTCTAGAGCCAGGTGGTCATTTTCATTAGACTATTGATGATTTGTTGTACCTGATTGTTGTTTTTCATGTATGGGTACAACTGGAAGTATTGGCTATAGCAAAAGTTTTCCTTGGGTAGCCAAGGGAAAAGCTAGGCCCAGGTGATTGTCTAAAATAACACTGGGCCCTGGATATAAATTGCTTACCTGAGTCTTCATAGAAGAAGTGTACTAATTTATGACTAAAACATGATGTTAGAAACGAAATTCAGAGCACTTCTTTGGTTGCATTATTCCACAGTTGGAATTACAGCTCATACAGCATGCATGAAGAGGGAGTAGGGCAGTTCCTTCAGGGAGGTCTCCTAAGTAGCACGTTTGCTTTATTTTAGAGTTCTTTGGATATCCATAATCCTCATAGATTATGATATGGCAATAGACACTTTGAATAATAGTGAAGCTACACAAAATTCTTCAATGACAGTGCAATTGAAATTTGTATCCTTGACACTAGAAAGGTAGGTTGAAATTCTCAGTCTAGAAACAAAACAGATTTAGCAATTTTTATCGTTGCTACTATTAAAACAGTAGTTCTTGGGCAAGAGAAAAGCTAAGAAATCAGGTCATATTCATAGTCCAGACCCAAGAGCAACTTGTTTTCTTAACAGTTCTGTGTATGGGGGTCATCAGCTAGGCATTCTGGTAATGACTGTCTACACTTGTGGCTCCGTGTACCAGAAAGTCATCTGATATGTATTTTATCTTTTTTCTTCTATTATATGAGAGATACTATAGAAATCAGGGACACTCTTTGGTAAAAACATTAAAAGTACCTAACACCTAATTTAGTGTCATACCTATTATCTATACAAATATTTGTGTTTTCCTAATTTTGGTCAGAACGCTTGTGTAAGGATAAGCAAATTAGTTATTTCAGTTAAATTAACTTTTCTGAAGTGTTTATATATTAAATGAAAAATTAAAGTTCTGATCCTACAGCTTTCTTGACAACTGCTCAGTAAAATTATCAATATACAACTTTGAGCTGGGCACAGGGGTGCATGCCTAGAATTCCAGTGACTCAGGAGGCTAAGACAGGAGGATCTCAAGTTCGTACTCAACCTCAGCAATAGTGAGGCACTAAGCAACTCAGTGAGACCCTGTCTCTAAATAAAATACAAAAAAAGGCTGGGGATGTGTCTCATTGGCTGACTACCCCTGAGTTCCATCCCTAAGATCCTCCCAAAATACAGCATCAAATTAGAGGTACCCATTTTTTATATCTATACTGGACATAAATATTTTCCTAATGGAGTTAATGATGGTACAGTTCCAGGTGGAACAGTGATGGATATTGATATGTGAAAGAAAGTGACCATGAGAATATATTATCTTCAGAGACTTTAATTCTACAAACTATATTGTGGAAGTTAATGATTGACAAATGTTTTTCTCAATTGTTTTGTTCATTTAAAAATTGATTTGTTGACATTTAATATGTTAGTCCATGCATAAAACTTGCTCATCTCTTCTTTTAAGCAGAGAAATACACATTCATTAAAACATATGCATATTAATATGTTTAATTATATATAATTAAGCTAAAATGATTTCACTTCTCTTTTAGCATATCCATTTTCTTTATTCCAAGACTTGATAAACAAAAGAGCTCTCACCATTAATGAGAAATGATTAAAACATAAGGAATGTCAATCAAATTGAACTATATATATATATGGAAATGAAACAAAAATAATAGATATATCTGCATGCATTGAATATTGATATTTTTATTTACTCTAATATCCAAATTATATTATTAATCTGAAATTGAAGTCTGAATCTTTTAAAGGCAAAATTTAAAAAAAAATTCCACATGGGATAAGATCTGCCCATAAATAATAAATAGTTATACTGAAGAAATAATTAGAGGCTACATTTTTAAACCCAGAAATTAATATCAGTGTTGATCTCAAAACTTTCATGTTTCTTTTCAGAAAAGATAATTAAAATGATTTAATGAATTTATGACCCAAGTATCAAAGAAGGTAAACTTAAGATTTCATTAATTTTTGAAATATTCCTTTCATACCTATACATTTTTGAACTAATCTCAAGAACCCAGATATATTTTATGTGTAAGTATATGAACATAAAACATATGCTACATTGGTTATGAAAATTATTGTATGCAAAATATTACATGAAATATTACTATCGTATAAATAATTATGAGTCTATAAGTAGATTAACCTTTAAATACTGTATCGTAGCATAAAAATGAAGTGCTGTAAGCATAATAAGTAAAGTAGTAAAACATGTAATATTGAAACTGGTATTAAAGAATTATAAAATTCTCTTGAAAACTATGCAAGCAATGTGATTATGAACATAATATTTCTTTTCAATTACTCCATACAGTCTGAATAATCTATATTATTACCTTTAAACAAAACCACAAGAATTGATTTCTTCCAGGTACAGTAAAAACAAGAAGACAAAAAATGAATAAATCTCCAGTTATTTTTATATAAGGGCACACTTGTCATATAATCTTCACTATTGGAAAAAAAATGTTTTGCCAAGGTGGCAGAAGCAAACGTGTAGATAACACCTTCCATAGAACTCTGAGTATTACCTTAATTTTTGGCCATTCTATAAATACACAAAACAGAGTAAGGAAATCTGTTGTTAATGACTGTTTTAGATAGAAAGATAGATGAGAGATACAGAATTTTTTGCACTTAAGACTTGCCCAGGTATTTTATAAATTGAAGAAAAGTGAATTATTCTAAATAATTTGAACACAGTTTTAATTTTTGAGTAAGTTGTTAACTTCTCGACTCCTCAGCGACATTGAAAATTCTGGGAAACAGTTATACTTTAGAGACACCAATATGTCAAAGCATTCAAAGAAGGTGAAGAACTTGCACTGGAGTCATTTCTCATATGTAATCAAGAAAAGAAATCTTAAGGATTCCATGAGTCTATTTTAGACAAGTTACCTCTCTTTTATATTGTGGTCTCAGGGTAAAATCTGAGTTGTTGTTAATGATAAGCCAAAAAGGACAAACAAATCTGAGATTGCTTTATTATCTGTAACTAGTTCCCTCAGAATTTGGACAGGTTTATGGTGTGCTATGGGCACCACATAGATGAATTAATCTTTAATAGTGAGACAAGATATGATCAAAAGTGGACGGAACTAAAATGTGCAAGGGGAATATGAATATCAGTGGTCTCATGTTTCTATCAGAGTTTCTGGTGGTCTTAGGGAGAAGCTATTTCCTTCAAGCAATTGGTTACTCATTTTGAAAAGCTTAAATCTGCTTCCATCCTCTCCAATTAAACAAGAAATGACAATATTATATCATTTAAAATCAAGCTAAGCAAACTTCAAAGAGACTAATATATAAGCACAAATGCCAATTTAGTCATTTAAAATGACTTATGTATCTCAAATGCTGAATTTTGCCAGTCCTTGGTTCAAAGCTCGTTCTGAGTATCAGTAGATAAAACTATACATTAGACTAGTCAGTAGGTCTGGAATGAGATGTTTTAAGGCAGGTTCCCATCAAACCATTGAAGAAAAACGAGTAATACCATTCTACCTGAATGACATTTTTTTTTCTGGATAAATTTTGTTCTCTAAATCAAAACACTGAGTATTACTAGAAACATAATCACATTTTCTAAAATGTTGGCCTTTTTTTGTCTTCATGAACTCTACAACTTTTCTATTTTGAGGGCTGGGGGATGTGGCTCAGTGGTAGAGTACTTTTCTATGTACTAAAGGTCCTGGGTTTGATCCCCAGAACTACCAAAAAAATAAAAAAATAAAAAGGAAAGAAGTGTTGTTTTTATATTCATGTTCCAAGTTGCCAACTAGTTCAAAAATTCAACAACAAGTGATCAAGCATCCATCATGTGATAGGAATTAAAGTTGGAAGGCATAATTCCTGCCCTATTTAGTCCACAAGCAAATGGGCTATATAACATCTCTTCTGACATATGGAAATAGAAAAAGGTACAAAAAGAGACATAAAAGAGGAACATTACATTGAACAGAAAAAAGAGCCTTCAGTTTCTAATTATAGGTGTCAATGTTAGTAAAAACATTCACTCATTTATTTTACATTCCAATAAATGCCTGTGGTACTGTCCCAGATTTTGTTGGTATGAATTCTATAACTGAAGCTAAAGCACATCTATTAGATAGCAATAACTCAAGAAAACAAAATAAAATACTGTATTAATAGCAAGGCAAGAAATTGAAAAAATTAAATGCTGTCTCTGATTTCATGGAAATGTTGGAAAATATGGACCAGACAACTAAAATCTCAATCAAGATTCACAACCTCTTTTCATGCCTTTAATGCAAACAGAAGAAAAAATGAGAGAACAAAAACCAATACTTTTAATGAATAAAAGGCAAGTGATAAGTAATTGCATAGCAAAAGTTTTCATAATTTGACGTTAAGGAAGTACACATTAAATCACGAATGTAGTAGCATTTGAAATTGAATGACTGTTCATGTTTTGTTCATTCTGATTTTATTTTTCGCCCTTTTTATTCTTCCTTATTTCTGCTAATTGTATACTGTAAGGTTTATAACAGAATATGTTTGCTCATTGGCAGATGCAGGTAATTGACTAAGGTTAGAGAAAGAAAGGTGAGGTTTAAGTTATTTATATTTCCCCAAGCAGCTCTTGTCTTATAGGAGAAGCACTTTATCTTGGACATTATGGATGCCTAATGCAGATTAATGAACAGTCAGATATTTGGGTCCCTCTATAGGCCAGGATAAATTATCAGCAAACCACAGCAATAAAGATTATGTTCAGGACCCAGGAAATTTGAATCTCTCTTCTGACTCTTCTGTTAAATTTTACTTAATGAAAATTGCAATAATACAACAAATACTAGAGGAAAAATTAGTAAAAGCTTGACATAGAGCCACAGCAGTAGTTTTACCTAGCTAGGTAAAGAAACCCAACCAGTCAGACTGTCAGCAGTTTGTATAGGCAGCACTAACCTACACTTTAGAATGAGCTGCAGAAGCAAGGACCAAAACAGTCATATTTTATTGTATTTGCTTGTGTTTCTGTCTTTCTTGCACTGTATCTTGAATAGATCATTGGTGACCTATTGCTTAGAGTTTTTGTGCTATTATGATCCAGGAGTCACCATGTCTGCACAATAGAGACACAGAAAAGATTTGTGTCTTTTACTTATACAAAGAACAAAATATATACCAAGGGGCAACTGTTGTGCACTCTGCCTGGTATATAGTATCACTTTAGATCCAGTCTCTTAACTTTTTGTCTGCATCCTAGGGGTCTAGACCATGTGAACAAAAATAAAAATTGAATCTTTATGTCTTCAGACTTCCTGTCAAGCAACTGCTCAAAACATCCTTTTCTGTCTGAAATTGAGGTAATTCTCTCCTGCCTTTGCTTTTCAGACCTCAGGTGGTCCTGGAGTCCAATTATTAGTAGTCCCAGGATTCTATCTCTTGTGGTTTCCTTGCACAAGGCCCATTCACTTTAGAATCATATTTTTAATAAATTCTCAGCAAATTGTTTTAATATATTCCTTCCATAATTTCTCCCACTCAAGCCATCATTGGTAAGCTACTTAATACTTACAACACTGCAAATTTGGTAATATTAAAAGTACTACTTTCACTAAAAATTACTTCAAAGTTTTCAGAAGTAAATTTTATCATATGCATTTTAAAATCTTAAAAGATTATTTGGCAGGATTTGCTAAACCATAATGAAAATACTCCAATATTTATTCTTCCAGTTCACGAGCACAAACTGTCTTTCCAATTTTTGTGTTTTGTTCCTTTACTGTCATGGATATTTCACAGTGTTCAATGTACAGATTGTTAGCCTCCTTAATTAAATATATTTATACCAATATATTGCATTCTTTTTAGTGCTATTGCAAATAGGGCTGTTTCCTTAATTACTTGTTTGGATATATCATTGTTAATGTGTAGAAACAGGACTCCTTGTGTAGGTTGATTTTCTATCCTGCAACTTGACAGAAGGGATTCAATTGTTTTAAGAGTTTTTGGTGGTATCTTTAGGGTTTTCTATGAACAGGATTATGTTATTTGCAAATAGAAAGTATTATCTGTTTTCTAATTTGGAGTGAATTAGATGGCTTTCATTTCCTTTTTCTTTCTTAATCATTCTGACAGGAACTTCTGGTACTACTTTGCAGTGGTGAGAGTGAATATTTTTGCCGTCTTTTTAATCTTGGATGAAAAGCTTTCAGATTTTGCTGTAGAGTATGATGTTAACTATTGGATTGCCACATTTAGTCTTTTTATGTTGAAGTATATTCCTTCTATATGTAATTCCTGGAGATTTTATAATGAAGAGACATTATATTTTGTCTAATTATTTTTTCTGCAACTTTTGAGATGAACTTTTGGATTTTTATCTTTCATTCTGTTAACATGTGAATCACATACATAGATTTCTGAATCATGAACCATTCTTGGGTACCTGAAATGAATCTTACTTGATAATGTAGAATGATTCTTTCAATGTGTTCTTAAATTCAGTTTACTAGTATTTTGTTGAGAATATTTATTTCTATGTTCATCAGGGATAATGGTCTATAACTTTCTTTTCTTACAATGTCCTTTTCTGGCTTTGGTATTGATATTATGATATGCAAGCCTAAAAGAATTACTTTGAAAGTGCTCTCTATTCAATTATTTGCGGAGCATTTGAGAAGGATTGGTGTAAATTCAGCTTATAAGGATTACTTTATATAGTGATATTTGGTTCCTGATTTAATCTCTTTACTCATTATTGGTCTGCTTAGATTTTTTTTACTTTATCATAGTGCATTATTTGTCAAATTTATATTTCTAGGAATTTCTTTATTCAAGCTTATCCAATTTGTTAGCACATAATTGATAATAGTAGTCTCCTATGATACTTCATATTTATAGTATTATTAAAATGTCCACACAACCCAAAAGGATCTGTATGCTCATTGCAATATTTATTAAAATACCAAAGGCATTTTTCATGAAGAAAAATCCAAAGATTTATTTTGAACCACAGAAGATTTCAAAGAGCCATATTATTCTCAGGCAAGAGGAACAAAGTTAGAGGACCACACTTCCTGATTTCAAATTAAATTATAAAGCTATTGTAATCACAAACAATATGGTACTGACATAAAAACAAATGGACAACTGGAAATAGCACAGAAATATCAAGCATGTGTAGTCATTTGACCTCTAACAAAGGCACCAACAATACACAACAGGGAAAGAATAGCTCTTCAATAAATAGTGTGAGGAAACTGAAAATTTACATGCAAAAAAGTTAAATCATACTCTTGTGTTACAACATATGCAAAAATTGACAAAAAGGCTTAGGACTGAGGTTGGGCTCAGTGGTAGAGCACTTGTCTCCCATGTGCAAGGCACTGGGTTCTATCTTCAGCACCACATAAGGTAAATAAATAAATAAATGAAATAAACTTATTTAAAAAATAACTCCCTCTCTAATAAATAAATAAATAAATAAACAAATAAATAAATAAATAAATATGAGATTAAAAAGCACAAAAATCTCTGGGCTGGGGTTGTAGCTCAGTAGTAGAGTACTTGCCTACCACATGCAAGGCATTGGGTTCAATCCTCAGCACCACATAAAAAATAAATAAATAAAATAAAGGTATTGTGTCC